>CAUYSK010108578.1:0-67844 GCA_963575035.1 Avahi laniger
TTCATTAATCCACTCATGTATTGATGGGCTCTTGAGTTGTTTCCACATCTTTGTAATTGTAAATCGTACTGCTATAAACATTTGAGTGCCGGTGTCTTTTTTATAGAGTGTCTTTTGTTCTTTTGGGTAGATGCCCAGTAATGGGATTGCTGGATCAAATGGTAGTTCTACTCGTATCTCTTTAAGGTATCTTCATATTGCTTTCCACAGAGGTTGAACTAATTTGCAGTCCCACCATCAGTGTATAAGTGTTCCTGCTCTCCACATCCATGCCAACATATATTGTTTTGGGACTTTTTGATAAAGGCCATTCTCACTGGAGATAAGTGATATCTCATTGTGGTTTTGATTTGCATTTCCTATCAGGCGCTAACTCTTAAAATCTGCCAACCTTCAGGCCCGAAGTGCTAAATGGTGTGTGGTGAAAATGCTGGCCACACGCTGTGGCAGCCTGGCCATTTGCCATTCATTCAAAGGGACAGACGTGGTCTGAGGCCAGAGGAGAAGATGAGGCGGGTGGGTGTGGGCACCACGGCTGCTGCCTCTGAGGCGCTCGCAGCACCGGCCTGAGCGGGGTTGAGCACTCCAAGCAGGAGCAGAGGCTTCACGGTCACTGTTAAAAACCAAAATGGAATTGAAACTTTTCCTTTAGGCCGTGTATTGTACGTGCAGTGAAAGCTGTACTGCTTCTTGTTAAACTTGGGTGCAAATGCACTGCATTTCCCAGGAAACCTTGTAAGGGATGGCTGTAGTGGAAAGACCCTGGAGACGCGTCCACGTGAGCATGGGGCACTCACACTTCCAACGGGGACGCTGAGCCCTTGCTTAGGGGGCCAGGCCTGAGTCCTGTTGCCAGTGAAGCCCCCACAGGCCATGTGTGAATCGTGGGACAATTTCCATCAGTCCCTTGAGTGTTCTCTGCTGTGAAACAGTGTCCTTCTGTTTCTGGGAAGGTAGCAGCCTGGCCCACTCTGAAGGGGGCAGTGGGCTGCTGGGCACACCGCTGCCACCCAGAGGCACAGGTGTTAGGTAAATCAAGATCATTATAAGGCTGCATTAGAGGACAATTGTTCCACGGGCACCTTTTTTCAGGTTCCATGTATTGAGACACCTCCTATGCCCAGACATTGCACCACTGCAACCTCCTTTCAAACTCACCAAGCTCTTGCAAGGTAGAGATAGTTATGCCCATTTTGCAGACAAGGCAACTGAGGCACAGGGATACTAGGGAGCCTGGCCAAAATGTCATGCCTGAGAGGTGGTGGAGACAGGACCTAAACGCAGGTCTCCTTGGCTAGACTTTGTGTTCTTCCCCCCACAGTACGTTCCCCTTGAGGATAGCAGGGGGAGAGCATGGCAGGTTCAAGTGGCCGAGTGGCCACTGCCATAGAGGAGCTTGTGTTCTTAAACCTCCACACCAACCCTTGGGTCCCCTGTCATTTAAAGTGATGATCATGGTGTCGACATTCTTAGTGGGCAAAAGTGCAAAGTCAGAGAAATAGGAGATAAGATGACTAATGTGAGAAAAGCCAGGGTGGTGTCTGGACAGTTGATGACTCATTTGTACTCCACCAGGACGTTGGATGGCTCGGAGCCTGTGACTAGCGCATATTGCTTCCTGATGCTGGTGCATACAGCTGGCACTTGCAGTTTTCCCTGCAGGTATTCCTCGGGCAGTGGCTGTCTACATGGACCCATTGTGCACACTGTGCTTGTGTGAAGCTTGGGGTCCAGGCCTCACTCAGCCCAAGAGCACCCCAGATGTTCTGTCCTCTCAGCTGTTGGAGAACCTGTTGCAGCCACAGAGATCTGACTCATCTGAGAAGCTTGAATGTGGGTCCTGCTTCCCTCACAGCCAGCCTTTTCCCATGCTTCTCTCATCTGGGATCTACCAGCCCTCCAGCCTCCTCATCGTAAAGATGAAGAAAACCTTGCTCTTCTCAGCTGGCACCTCTCGCTGTATCATTCCCAAAGAAATGATCTAGCTAGAATATTTACATTAAGAAAACTTACCGCCTTATGATATAGAACCGTCTGAACTTCCTTTCAGAGTTGAATTTGCTACAGAAGCAGCAAGGGAGGAGGGAGAAATGAGATACACACACATCTTGCCCCCACCCCCAACATGTGGAACTGCAGGCCCTGGTGGGGACTGTTCCCTGTTGCAAACAAAGCTGCTGAGAAAGCACACGCCAGCCACGGTGGTGAAGTCATGCAAATGCTATGCCTCCAAAGGCCGCAGGAATTGTGGAAAGATCTGTGTAAATATCTCATGCATTCTTGTGATCTAAGGTTTATGGAAATAAAAACCACAATCAAAAAGCCAGTGCCACATTTATTCCTCCTTCTTCCTTTTCCCCTTTAGAATAAATTCATAGAACATTTCATGGAACAGCCAAGAAAATAAATTATTTTGATTTTATTACCAGGAAGACATAAACCAAAGTGCTCAGTAGGACAAGCCCAAGCTGGATCCATTTGGGGAGAAGAGGAGCAGACACTGCTGAGTGTCCCCGAGTTGGGAGGACAGGAGTAGTTCCTGCAGAGTCTCCCCCACAGCCGCGTCTTCCAGACGGGACTGGTAAGAGTTACTGGTGAGTTACCAGTACTCAGTGAACTCTGGCTTCCTTTCCTACCCTCTTCTTTCTTAATTTTGTGGTGGGTATTGGCGTTGGGAAGTCTCATGCTCCCAGAGCGCAGCTCAGATGTTCGATTTGCTGACGATCCCCTGGAACCAGGTTTAAAGGAACCACGGAGGAGTGATGGTTTCCCACATAGGCTCCCACCAGGGCACGTCTTCCCCAGGACCGCAGCAGCCAGCCTGGGGCGCAGGCCTGAGGGTGAGGAGGGGCCCTCTGTGGAGAGCACTGGGGATGCTGTGGACACACACTCCTGCCCCTCATCCCAGCTTGCATAACACGGCAGGAAAGACAGTGCCATGAGAACACATTTCCACCCTAAGGTTTTCAGTGCACCTGTGTGTAATGCTAAAACGTTCATTGAATTCTTGCCCCAGTTTTTCTGATTTATAATATGGACCAACAGATTACTTCCTGCATCCTCTTGCCCTCCCTCTCCCCCACTAACACTCCAGTTATGTGTGCCACCCATAGATTGACTGGATTTCACTCAGGAAAGTGCAAAGCAGGAAACAATCCAATTTCTAATTAATCTACTTGAAGTTTTCTTCATATGTGAAAATGGGCATTGAAAGTGCAGCCTGATGTAAATCCAGACTTTAATCTCTCATCTAATTGAAAGTGTCCCTTCTCCCTGACCCCATCTCCATCCTGATCTAGCCTTGGGACTTGACATTGGGAAGGAGAACATTTCTCCATCCTTCCTCCTACTCTGGAGTTAGGGCTGAGGAAGGAAGACAGTTGGCAGCAGGAAGGTCTTATTTGCCTGGTGCAGTTATTATCTGACATTGGTGCCTCTCCAGGGCCTCAGAAGCTGCTTTCCCTTCCCCATCACAGAAGGTGACACTCGCATGGTCTAGCTAACTGCTTTGATCCACTCTTAACCTGTATTCCAACAGCAGCACTGTGGGTCTTGTTCATGGGCCGTGCCCTGCCTCACAGGTACAGATGCAGCTCCTGCTACAGGTCGTTCTCCTTGCCCTGCCATCAGGGATGCTCATGCAACCTCTCATGGTTAGGCTTCTTCAACAAGAAGCAGGCACACTCATCCAGTTCCTTAGGACCTCTCTGACAGGCCCTGCATGATGCCACAGGGCCTGTGAAGTGCCCTTATTTGGCTTGAGGTGCGTGTATCTTGGGGAACACAAATACCCTAGCTCTCCTTCTCTCCCTGCTAGGCCAAAAACTCTTCCAAAAGATCCCCTCTCAGCAGATAGCTCAGCAAAATGGCAGAGTAGGCATAGGAGCTCCCATACCTCCACAGAAATGTCAAAAAACAAGCAGAAACTGTCAGAATTCTAGAAAATCGTCAAAATTTTACAGCAACCAAAAAAATGCTGAATCAAGGAAAAGGCAACTTAAAAAATGGTAGGAAAACTTTGTGGCATTTTTATTTGCTCTGACCTAACCCCCTCTCCAGCTTGGTGGTGGTCTTGAAGAAGGCAGCCTGCATTCTCAGAACTGGAATGCTGGTCTCTGACTCCAGCATCTTATTTGCAACTTATTGTGTTTATCTCTTCTAACATGTCTGGGGGCTAGCTGAAGGATTGACAAATGATGCTCATCTCTGTTTTGGCTAACTCAGACATTGTTCAGGGTGGGATAGCAGTGACCATTGCTCAGAAACAGTGTAAGGCAAACAAATAATTCACAATCTCCTGGGAAAAGATTATAGTTGAGACATACAATTGGCCACATAAATCCTGGGGGGGAATTTGGAGAGAGTTTCTTTGTGAAATCAGAGAATTCAAAAGCATGCATGTGTACCTAGGAATTTAGAAAGCAACATGTATACCCAAAGCACACATATGCAATGAAAAGACCTAAGAAAACCCAAAAATTTCACCTCTGGCTGACCTACAGGCTCAGTGCAAGCACAAAATGAAGGCTAATGCATAACTGTAAACAGACTGACTAAATGTTGAAGGAGTGTCCCAGCATACAATCAATCTGCAAAGACCAGCAGAAGTTTTTTTTTTTTTTTTTAAATTTTGTTTGCTGAAAACAATCTAAAGGAACAGAGCCTTCATTGACCACACATGATAAGAAATACAGTCTTTGAGGCTGGGCACGGTGGCTCATGCTCGTAATCCTAGCACTCTGGGAGGCTAAGGTGGGAGGATCTCTTGAGCTCAGGAGTTAAAGACCAGCCTGAACAAGAGTGAGACCTTGTCTCTACAAAAACTAGGAAAATTAGCTGGATGTGGTTGTGCACACCTGTAGTCCCAGCTACTCGGGAGGGTGAGGCAGGAGAATCACTTGAGCCCAGGAATTTGAGGTTGCTGTTAGCTATGATGACACCACTATACTCTAGCCAGGGCAACAGAGTGACGCTCTGTTTAAAAAAAAAAATATAGTCTTTGAAAAACAATAAGTTTGATAAATTTACTACACAAATGGATTAACGTAGCCTTCAGTCAAAAGCACCAAACCCTGAATCCTGGTGAAGGATAATAATTAGATTTCCAGAGATGTCACGTTATTACGTACAAATGTCTAGTTTTCAACCAAAAGATTACACATACAAAGAAGTAGTTAAGTGTGACTCATTCAAAGGATTAAAATAAATAGACAGAATCCATCTGAGAGGAAGCCAAGACATTGGAGTTAATAGACAAAGATTTAAGTTATCTGCCTTAAATATAAATATGCTCTAAAAGCTAAATGAAATCATGGACAAAGAACTAATGGAAACCAGGACAATTCTATATGAATAAAATGAGAATATCAATGAAGGGATGGAATTATAAAAAGAAACTAAATAGAAATTCTGGAGCTGTAAAGTACAATAACTGAAATGGCAAATTCATTGGAGCATTTCAATAGCAGATCTGACCAAACAGAAGAAAGAATGAGCAAATTTAAAAACAGGACTGTTGAGATTATACAGTCCATGGAGCAAAAGAAAAAAGAATGAGGAAAAGTGAATAGAACCTAAGGAACTTGTGAGACACCATCAAACAAACCAACATATACATTATGGGCATCCAAGAAGTAGAAGAGAAAGAAGAAAAGGAACAGAAAGAATACTTAAAGAAAGAATGGCTGAACACTTCCTAAATTAGATGAAAGACATGAATCTATAAATCCAAGAAGCTCAACAAATTCCAAGTACAATACATTCAAAGAGATCTACACTGCATATGGTATATAATCATTGAAAGCCAAGACAAGGAGATCATCTTGAAAATGGAATGAGGATATGACTTGTCACAAAAGAGATCCTCAATAAGATTAACAGCCAGTTACTTACCAGAAATTATGAAGGACAAAAGACAGTGAGATGACATATTTAAAGTGTGGAAAAAAAAAAAAGTACTGTCAACCAAGAATTCTATATCTTGCAAAGTAATCTTTCAAAAATGAGGGACAAATTAGGACATCCAAAGATAAAAGTTGAGAGAGTTTGTTATCAGTAAGAAATATAAGATCTCAAACCAATAACTTGACTGTATACCTAAATGTACTAGAAAAAGAAAAGCAAACTAAACCCAAGGCTAGAAGAAGGAACTAAATAATAAACATTAGCTCGGAGATAAATAAATTAAACAATAGAAAACAATAGAGAGACTCAAATAAACCCAATGTTGGTTCTTTGAAAGTATCAACACAATTGACAAACTATTAGCTAGATTCACAAAGAAAAAAGAGAGAGGATGTAAATAACTAAAATTAGAAATGAAAATGAGAACATTATTATTGATCTTGCAGAATTAAAAAGGATTATAAGATAATGCTATAAATAATTGTATGTCAAAAAATTAGATGACCTAAGTGAATTGGACCAATTCCTAGAAACATACAAGTAATAAAAAACTGATTCGAGAAGAAAGAGAAAATCTCAAGAGACTTATAAAAAGTAAGTCAATTGAATCAGTAATAAAAAATCTTCCAACAAAGAAAAATCCTGGAAAAGATGGCTTCACTGGTGAATTTTGGCAAGCATTTAAAGAAGAATTAACACTAATTCTTCTTAAACTCCTACAAAAAATAGAAGGTGAAACATTTCCTAACTTATTCTATGATGCCAGCATATTAATTATACCAAACCCAGGTAAAGACATCACAGGAAAATTACAGACCAATATCACTTTCTAATATGAATACAAATATCCTCAACAAAATACTAGCAAACTGAATCCAACAGAATACTAAAAGGATTATACAACATGACCAAATGGGATTTATTCCAGGAATGCAAGGTTCAACATAATAAAATCAATCAATGTAATACACCACAGAAGTAAAACAAAGGCAAAAAACCCACAATATTTTTATCATTGATTCAGTAAAAGCTTTTGACACAGTGGACACCTTTTATGATAAAAATTCTTATCAAGCTAGGAATAGAAGGGAACTTCCTCAGTGATATAAAAGGCATTTATGAAACATCCACAGCTATCATCACACTCAGTGGTAAAAGATTGAAAGTTTTCTTCCCAAGATCAGGAACAATACAAGGATGCCCATTTTTACTACTGCTATTCAACATTGTATTGGAAATTCTAGCCACAGCAATCAGACAAAAACAAAAAAAGGTGTCCATATTGAAAAAAAAAGAAGGAAAAGTATCTCTATTTGCAGATACCATGATCCTATATGTAGAAAATACCAAAGATCCACAAGGAAGCTGCTAGAGCTAATAAATGAATTCAGCAAAGTTGCAGGGTACAAGATTAACAAACAAAAATCAGTTGTGTTTCAATACACCCCCAATGAACAGTATGAAAAGGAAATTAAGGAAATTCCATTTGCAATACCATTCAAAAGAAAATACCTAGGAGTAAATTTAACCAATATGACTTGTACACTGAAAAGACCTGTACACTGAAAATGACAAAGCATTGCTGGAAGAAATTAGAGATCTAAATAAATGTAAAAGACATCCATGTTCATGGATTGTAAGACAATATTGTTAAGATGTTAATTCCATTCGAAGCAAACCACAGATTCAATGCAATCACTATTAAAATATTCATGATTTATTTGAAGAAATGGGAAAGCTGATTTGCAAATTTATATGGATTTTAAATGGGTCATGAACAGCCAAAACAATCTTGGAAAAGAACAAAGTTGGAGAACTCACACTTCCCCATTTCAAAAGTTACTACAAACTACAATAACCAAAACAATGTGGTGCTGTCATGAGGATAGATATATTGACCAAGGGAATAAATCGAGAGTCCAGAAATAAAACTTTTGTAGTCAACTGATTTTTGGCAAAGGTGCCAAGACCTTCAATGAGGAAAGAATAGTGTCTTCAACAGATGGTGCTGGGTCAACTGGCTGGCCACATGTAAAAGAATGAAGTTGGTCCCATTCTTACATCACATACAAAAATTAACTGAAAATGGATCAATGACCTGAACATAAGAACTAAGCCCATAAAATTCTTAGTAAACTACATGGATATAAATCTTCATGATTTTGGATTTGACAACAAATTCTTAGATATGACACCAAAAGCATGAGCAACAAAAGAAAAAAATAGGTAAATTAGACTTTATAAAAATTAAAAAATTTTGTGCATCAAAGAACATTGTCAGGAAAGTGAAAAGACAACAGAGAATGGGAGAAATGTTTGTAAATCATGTGTCTGATAAGGGTTTAGTATCTGGAATATATAAAGAATCCATGCAACTCAACAACAAAAAGACAAACAACCCAATGAATAAATGGGCAACAGAATTTCTCCAGAGGAGACATACAAATGGCCAAAAAACACATGAAAAGATGCTCAACATTATTAGTCACGAGGGAAATGAAAATTATTATTCAATGAGATACTATTTTACACCTAGTAGGGTAGCAATAATAAAAAAAAGGAAAATAAAAGTATTGGCAAGGAAAAATTGGAATCCTTATGCAATGCTGTTGGAGATGTAAAATGGTTCAACCTCTGTAAAAAAACAGTGTGATAGTTCTTCAAAAAGTTAAACATGAAATTACCATAAGATCCCACAATTCCACTTCTAAGAATATAGTCAAAAGAGTTGAAAACAGGCACATAAACAAGTACATGCACATGCATGCTCATAGCAGCATTATTCACATGAGCCAAAAGATGGAGACAATCCAAATGCCTATTGACAGAAGAATGGACAAATTGTGGCATATTTGTACAATGGCATATTATTCAGCTATAAAAAGGGAGGAAATGCTGATACCAGCTACAATGTGGATGAACCTTGGAAATATGCTAAGGGAAAGAAACCAGGCATAAAAGGTCATATATTGTGTGACTCCATTTACATGAAATATGCAGAATAGATAAATTCACAGACACAGAACTCAGATTGGTGGACTTCAGAGAAAGGGGGTGGGAAGGTAGAGAGGAACTGCTTACTGGGCACGAAGCTTTACTCCAGAGTGATGGAAATGCTTTGGAACTAGGTAGGGACGGTGGTTGTGCACCACTGGGAACTTACGAGATGCCACCAAATTGTTCACTTTAAAATAGTTAAGTTCATAGAATCCCCTGTCGATCTGCTGTATCCATCTGGAGCTTTCCCCTTAGGCTGGGGGGGGATGATGGCCAAGTGTCTCAGAGCAGATGCCCCTGAGAAAGTCTGTTGCTTTTCTTTAGAATGTGGCTGGCGCCTTCACCGTGGGGCCTAGTGTGGTATCCTGTTACTGTGCTCTGCGATCTGTATGGCTCCCACATGTGGCCTGGGGCTCCCCTCCCAGAGGGGAATGTAAGACAGAGTGGGGAAGTGGGGTGTGATGTGCTCCTTGGCCTCTCAAAGCAAATCTTACACTCTTTCTACTAAAGGAATAACATAGCCCAAGCCAGGGCCAGCGCCATGGTCTGATTTGCAAGGTCACATGAAAAATTGGTTATTACATGATCATGGTCTTAGGTGTGTTAAAGGGACAGTGGCTTCAGAAGGCTTCCCTAGTATCCACATGTGCCAGTTCCCTTCCTTTTATATACAGAGAAACAGAGGCCCAGGCTTATAAAACATTTGCCCAGAATTTAGGGATGGAAAGTAGATTAGTGATTGCCTAGGCCTGGGGTGATTGATTGTAAACAGGGAGTGACTACTAATGGGTACAGGGTTTCTTCTGGGCTGTTGAAACTATTCTAAAATTGATTGTAGTGCTGATCACGCAACTCTATGAATATACTAAAAATCATTGGATTGTGCACTTTGAATGGAAAAATAGTATGATATGTGAATTATGTCTCGATGAAGCTGTTATATATTATTTTAAAATATCTTCTGGGCTCCCAGGTGGCTAGTTAGCTCTCTAGCTCTCTCACCAAAATAATGACCTTTCATCACGAGCCTCAAATGACCCTTTGTCACAATACCAATGTCTTTTGCCAAGACTGGTTTGAATAATTGCTTTGATCCTCTAAGTCACTTGCCCGAGTGACAGCTTCGTGAGTCCACCCCTGTGAGATAGGTGCACCTGTGCCTCCTCTCCTGAGCTTCATGTTGACGGCGGCCGAGCTACGGCTACACCACCTCTGTTGGGAATGAAGATGGCTTTGCATTTGGGAATAAAATCTGCCCAGGAAGCAAATAATGAAGGGTTGGTTTTTAAGGCTCTCCCCATGCAATGGACCCTGCTGGGAAAACCCTCTGGATGTCGGCAGGAGAAGGTCATGTTGGAAAAATAGGAAAGGATGTGCCCCATGAGGAGGCCACTCCACCTCTGAAACTACCTAGACCCAAACCAGAGGCAGGGGCCACAAAAGCCTTCTGGCAGTTGTGTTCCCAGGCCTTCTGGGCAATCGGTAAGTACATGCCAGTAGTGGTCCCTGAATTACTGCTCGCAGAACTGCTTTGTATAAACAGCAACTCCAAAGCACATGGAGACCCGACAAGTCCAAAGCTTGTTTTTTTTTTCAAGCGCAATGGCCCCTGCAGCCTTGGGCCAACCCGAGTGATGAATGACTCTGGTTTCCCGAGTGTAGCTGCTTTTGTACCTGAGGTTCCTCTTGGGGGAGGTTTCTACCTCCAGGGCTGGATCCACACAGCAAAAATCCAGCTGTAAACCTGGTACTGCGCTGACTGGGGAGGGACCCCCAGGGAAGGTGGCCGATGTGCCCGCCGGCCAGGAGAAGGCTGTGGGAAGAAGCTGACAGCTCCCTGCGCGCTCTAGCACGGCCCTGCATGTTTTCTGTCGCGATGGCTTTGGCTGGTCGGCTCACAAGGATGCCGCCTTCCATGCAGAGGAGCTGTGCTGGGTGTGAGACGATTTCCCTCCAAATAGCTGCTGCTTCTACGTGCCTCCAACAGCTTCCCTCTCCGTCTGCCGTCGGTTCTGGGGGAGGCGGCCGTGCTGTCTTGACCCAAGTCAGTGGCTGTTGCTTATTTTACCTCCCCACACAAAACAGATTTCTCCCTTTTTGTCCCATTTCCTACCAGATAGAACCTTTTGTTTTCACTTGCTGCCTGTCAGCTTCCAAGAATTTTTTCATCTTGAGACCTGTCGAGACTCTCAGCGTTCCGTGGTCTGTGGCCAGCCTCCGGCCCAAGGTTGAGGATTCCTCCTTTTCCTTCCCAGTATTGTCCAGCATCCTGCCGGGCCCCTGTCCCTGGACATGCCGGCGGGACATGCCGCCACCGCCGCCTCCCGTCCGCTGCCTGCGGGGGACAGAGCGAAGGTGCGAGAGCGGCTCGTCCTTTCCTCCGCCCTGGCCTGGCGGTAGCCGGCTGCTCTCATGCGCATTCGGCGTCCTGGGCCACACTGCATCTGCATGTCCGGAGATGCCCCGGAGGGTACCCAGGAAGATGAGCTTAGAGATACGGCTGCTGCAGCGCCTTTCCAACTAAAGAAGGGGCTCTCTCCCTTAAGATCTTTCTTCCAGACTGAGTTTTCACCCTAATCATACAGCTTTGTTTAAAAATCTCCCACAGCTTCCATTACCCATAAGACAGAGTCTGGATGCCCCAGGCTGGCCCCCGTTCCTCCACAGCTACCCCAGGGACCCCGCCGCAGCCCTGCCCCCACAGCACTGGCATGTTCTCCGCCCCAGGAGGGGCCCGGGGACCAGGTCTCCCAGGTGAGACTTCTCCCGATCTTCCAGAAAATCATTAGCATCGACAATGATGATGTAATACTCATCAGAGGGCACTAGACCCATCGTACCCCCGCCCGTCTGCACCCTTAGATCTGAGCTCCTGGCCCGGGCGGAGCCTGGTGTCCAGCACAGACAGCGTCCAGACAGAGGTGCTGGCCGGAAGTCTGTAAGATGAAAATGGAAGGGCTCTCCGTTTCCTTCGAGGCACATTCTTTGAACACTGTGCCAAGCAGGGGTGGTGATGGAAAGATGAATGAGGGGCCTGTCCCTGAGTGGGGGAGGCGCTGTGCTGTGTGGGTGCTGAGGCCGGGGGAGTTGGTAGCGACTCAGAGATGCTGCTGAACGGATTGTGGTTCATGAACGCGGAGGGTGAATGAGGTGTATTCTGATATTTAACTTACACCAAGAGGGTAACTCCTCTTTCAAACATCAAAAATCACTTAAAAGGATTATCCCAGTCATTTCTATTTTAGGTGAATTACTTCACTCAGATAAAAAAGTTGCTTTTTTCTTAAAACTGTTTAAATAAATTGTGCTAAGAGAATGGAGCGATGTGTGTAACTTAGGAAATTACGACATTTTATAGTCAGAAAGGCTGAGACACCTCTCTTCACTCTCCCCAGGTCTAAATCCTCTCCCCCCAGGGTCACAGTAATAGGTGTGGAACTGCATTATTGCAAATATGTGTTTCTCCAAGTGTGTTCCACGGAACACCAGTCTCCGCAGAGGGGTTCTATGAGAAAAAGGTGTACCAAGGCCAGACGCATTTGGGGAATGTTAAACAGGTTTCTTTTCTGTAGAATCTCCACCCAGGCTATGGAATATACCCCGTTTTCCGATCACATTTGAGCATGGAACCGCCTTTTTCCTCATAAACACAGAGCACGCATCTCAGAAGCATTGGTGTGTGAGAGGGAGAAAGCCTTTGCAGCCAGAGAGGCACGTGAATTTCTTCAGGTGATGCGCTCTGAGCTGGCTCTCCCCTGTGCTATGAGGGCACGGGCCCGTGCCTTGGTGGGCCGTGGGACCCTGGCGTGGGACTGTCTGCAAAACAATTTCCGGCTGTGTGTGATCACTTTGTTCACACCTGGGTGACGAGCCCCTTGCACTCGGACTTTTCATTCCCGTTCTTCAGAAGAATGCGGAGTCGTCAGCGAGCCTCGGCGGTGACAGCAGTGCAGGGGATGGGATAACCAGAGTGGCGAGGGAAAGAGAGATGTGAGATTATCCTTCTGGCTCCTGGCGTCGTGACCATCTTTGCTTAGTGAGTGCCTGAGGGCGGGAAGTGGGACTTGTAACCTGGCAGGTCTGAGTGTTCACGCATCCATCTGACCAACACCGATGGATCCCTGCTGGGTGCGGGCACTGCCCGGGCCACGAAGATATTAAGGAGAAACAGGCAGAGTCTCCATCCTCGCTGGGTTGCTGCGGTCCAGTGTGGGACACAGACTTACCAAATAAGCACAGGTGGGGGTTGGCAAGCATTTTCTGAAAAGGCCAGATAGTGCAGACGTCAGGCAGGGTGGGCCTCGTGGTCTCTGTTGTAGCCCACAGCTCCGCCCTGCTGTCGCGCCGTGCCGGGCAACTGCGCTCCGTGTAGGCGCCCTGGCCAGGCTCCGCGCCAGTGGAACTTTGTGCACAGAAGCAGCTGGCAGGTTGCTGTGGCCTGCGGCTGTAGTTTGCTGCCCCTGATCAAAAGGGTAAATTGACAGCTGAAGTGCAGTAAGCGCTCTGAAGGAGTGAGGTTAGTATAGTTAGGGCGTACCAAGGGAACCTAATATATTTGACTTGAGATTTGAAAGATGAGAAGAAAGTCAGTAATGAAGGGAGATGCCAGTGTCATAGGCAGATGGAGGCGTGAGGGTGAGGTCTGAGATGCAGCCAGGAGAGAGGGAGTGAGGGCCAACACTCAGGCAAGCTCAGGACGGGTGTCTTTAAGAGTGATGGAAGGTGTTTTATGCAGGGATGCGCATGCATGATTGCGTTTGGGGACCGTGCTGCTGCATGTGGAGTTTGCAGGTGAGTAGGAGGACGGTCCTGGTGGGTAACACATGGAAAGTGGTTGTGCCATTGGAGCGACGTGCAAACCTCCCACAGCTCTCAGTGAGTAAAATCAGCACGCTCCACTTTGGACTTAGACGTGGGCTGAGGGTGCAGGAGGGCTCCGGAATGACCCTGGTGCCTGGCGTGCCCGCCTGGGCGGCTGTGTCATTTCTGAGACGGAAAACACGGAAGAGGGACTCGTGGAGAGTGGGAGGCTGTGAGGTCAATGTGGTGATGTGTTTGTTGGGTGCGTTTTGTTCATTCAAGGAGGAAGGAAAGATCTGTAACTCCCAGGGGATGGATCTGTACACAGCGGATGGTATGGAGTGGGGATTGGCAATCCGCCTGCTTTTGTGAATTAAGTTTTATTGGAACATGGCCACGCCCGTGCATTGGCGGACTGTCTTTGGCTGCCCCGGGGCTACGGTGGTAGAGCTGGGCAGTTGCAACAAGGACCCTACAGGATTAGCTACCTGACCTGTAGAGGAAAAGGTTGCTGAGCCCAGGGACACAGAGTGAGGAAAGAAAGGGGATGAGGTGGGGGCAGTCATTGGAGAGATCCAGTGTTTGATGTGCAGGCGGAGGGTCGCGAGCTTGCTGGGCCCTGCGTGGAGTGGAGTGGCAGGGAGGGAGGAGGGAGAGGAGGGCACTTTAAGAAGAAAGCTGTGGTCAGGGTGTCAAAGCTTTGGGGTGGTCAAAGAGAGGTGGTTACAGAACCATCCGCTGAGTCCAGCACGGGGGCAATGGGGTCCCTAACGGGATGTTTCATTAGAGTGATGGGCAGAAGCCGGTGGCACGGATCCTTGCCATCCAGTGACCTCCCAATGGCCCCACCTCCTGACACCATCACATTAGAGGGTAAGATTTCAACATGTAAATTTGGGGGGACACAAATACTCAGTCCATAACATTTCACTCCTGGCCCCCAAATTCATATTCTTCTCATATGCAAAAATGCAGTTATTCCATCCCAGGAACTCCAAAGGTCTTAACTCACTCCAGCATCGACTCTAAAGTCTAAGTCCAAAGTCTCATCTGAGCATCAGCAATGGGTGAGACTCGAGGAATGCCTGAGGCAGGCTCCCCTCCAGCTGGGAACCCAGGAAACCGACCAAGTTACCTGCTTCCGGGATGTGATGATGGGAAGGCCTAGGATAGACGAGCCCATCCCAAAAGGAGGAAACAGGGAAGAAGAAAGGGACGCAGGGGCGCAAGCAAGTCCACGACCTCCCACGGCAAAGCACATGAGATATTAAGGCTGGAGAGTAATCCGCTTTGGCTCGGTGCTCTGCCCGCCCGGCCCACTGGGTGGGGGTCTCACCTTCTGGACCCACTGGGGTGGCAGTGTCACCCCCAGCAGTTGAAGGAGAGCAGAGAGGAGAGAACTAGGAGACACAGGGCGGGGAGGACTGAGTGACACAGCCTGGTGGCAAAGGGAATACGGCAAACACAGGTAACCAAAAGTAAACGCTAGGGTTTTGTCTGGATGCTCTGAAAGCCCCACCGTAGCTCCAAAGTCCTCAGTGAGACCTTCCGTCACTGCCGTGTGTGTGTGTGTGTGTGTGTGTGTGTGTAAATCAAGGAAAGATTTGGCTGATGTGATACGTCCAGAACAAGAATTCTGAGCAGGCAGAAAGTAGGAGGCAGGATGACCCTGAGAAGTAAGTTCCTGGGAACGTGTTTGCAGAAAGTCTTGGAGGTCTCGGGATTTCTTGCATGGGGCACGGGATGGAGGCAGGACACAACGTTTCCTAGATCTTAAGGCACGGGCGTCCCCAGCTAACATCTGGATTACCACAGCTGAGAATTGGATCGGGGGTAACAATTTTTTTTGTTGTTATTTATTTTTATTGTTCTTTCTCCCTAGTAGGGTACAGGTTTCCTGATGATGGAAACCAGGTCTGAGCTGCTCGTTGCTAAACCTCCTCACCCTGGAGCAGTGCCCGGCACAGAGCATCACTGAGTCCTCAGAGCAGCAAGAAGAAACAGCAATGGTTGCTAAAGAAACTGAGGTTTAGAGAGCCCAGGGAGTAAGCAAAGGAGCCAGACTTCTAACTTACGGTTCACTTACTCCTAATCCTTACGCTGTGGGCGCGGGCCACACCCCTCTGGCGTCTCTGTCTCGCGTGCTTGTGTCCTCTGTCCTGCGAAGCGTCTTCTGTGATTTGTGCAGAGGCAGCCCCAGGAGGGGTGCCCTGACCTCCTGTCTTACAGTGGCTCCAGCTCAGGAGACTTTGCCCCTCTAGAGTGTACCCCTCATTCCCTTAGCCGACTCCACCTTCCCCCTCTGTTAAGTTCTCACTCCTCTTAAAGTTTTAGGTGTACACTGAGTTATGTGGGTTCAGGTTAGCATAACATAGACTGAAATGTCACCCCAGTGCGGCTAAGCCTACTAACCCTAACCCTTGCCTCTACTATTGTTTTTTATTAGAGGATTGCTTTTTTTTTTAGACAGAGTCTTACTCTGTTGTCCTGAGTAGAGTGTTGTGGCGTCAGCCTAGCTCACAGCAGCCTCAAACTCCTGTGCTGAAGTGATCCTCCTGCTCAGCCTCCCGAGTAGCTGGGAAGACAGGCGTACACCACAAGGCCCAGCTAATTTTTCTATTTTTAGTAGAGACGGGGTCTCTTGCTCAGGCTGGTCTCAAACTCCTGCGCTCAAGCGATCCTCCCGCCTCGGCCTCCCGGAGTGCTAGGATTACAGGCGTGAGCCACGCCCCTGGCAGAAGATTGCTTTTGATATACATGTTTAAAAGCGGCATGAGCTGCTTGGTGCATGGTGTGGGTGCATGGGGCGGAGAACTGCAGAGAACTTCATCTCCGAGCGTCGGCCTTTTGTGGTTGAATCGTAGCTGTGAGCAGTTGTTGGATAGGAGAGTGACTAGAAGAAAGGCCTTGCCTCAGGATTATTTAGAATATAAAAGGTAGGATTATTTACCTTGTTTACAGAGTTTGTTAAACTCTTTCAATGGTTCCAGTTTATTTATTTCAAATAAATCAATTGAAAATAGTTTTTCAATTTACTAAAAATTTTAAAAACTTGATGTAGCTGTACATACCCATGGGGTATCTAGTGATGCTGTCATGTAGACAGGGAACACAGATCCCATCAGGGTAATTAGCACGTCCAGCCTCTCAAATGTTTATCACTTCTTTCTGTTGGGAACATCCAGCATCCTCTCGCCCAGCTATCTGAGATTGTGTAATATGTCACTAACTGTAGTCCTCCTACAGTGCTATGGAACACCCGAGCTCTTCGGAGGCCGGAGTCTAGATTCTCATCGCTTTGCAAGCTCAACTTTCCAGCAGGGTTGCTGCCCACATCCTCCTCCTCATGGGAGCCCTGGTGGGAGGCCTGGATGTTGCTGGTGAGTGTGCAGTCGGGGTGGCCGCCCTGGACAGGACCTGGCCCCATTAGCCAAGGCAAGTGTGGGACCAGCCTGGGACCCAGCGACAGGCGCCGTGGACATTGCAGGCAGGTCCTTGAGCTGATGGGTGTGGGGTGTCGTCACAGTGCTGTGTGTGGGGACATAGAGTTGGGGCATTGTGGGCCTGGTCTCCGAGGCCTGGAGAGGTGGGAATCAGTGTACTTGGGCCACGGAAACCGTGTGTTGGTCAGAAGTGATGGACTCTGTGCGCTTAGTGACATGGATGGGCTTAAAAACATAGCACTTGTTTAAAAAAACAGGAAATATAGCAAGATACAGTATACAACCATTCACATCATCAAGAAACATGCACATAAAGCCGTAAGACACACTCTGCAAGAACACATTAAAGTAAGAAGAAATGCATTTTAAAGACATTGCCTTTGAGGGGGCAGGGAATGGGTGTCGCGTGGGATGCAGTGGAATTTAAAAATGACAGCAAAAGGGGCCTTGCTTCTCCTAATGGTGGTGCTGTGCCGAGACTGAGGGATACGACGAACTCAGCCCCCTGTGGGGATGTTTAGAAAAATCCTTCAAGGCTTTTCTCTGCAAGAGTCTCATCCCACAGCAAGTATTGGCGAGGATGTGGGGACATCGGGAGCCTCCGGCACTGTGTGTGGGACTGTAAACCCGTGTGCCTGCTGTGGGACACAGTGTAGCAACTCCTCAAGAAACTAAAAATAGAATTACCATATGATCCAGAAATTCCACTTCTGGGTATACATCCTGAAGAGGTGAAGGCAGGATCTCAGAGCCATACCGTGCCCCCGTGCTCAGAGCAGCGGCATTCACAGCAGCTCACGATGGCTACGGGCACAAGCGCCCGCGCGTTTCGATGCCTGGATAAATGCGCTGAGGTCTCCGCGTGCGATGGAATATTACTCGGCCCTGAGGAGGAGGGAAGTTCTGGCACCTGCCACAGCAGGGATCAACCTTGAGGACAGTGTGCTGAGTGACACAGCCAATCAAAAAAGACAAACGCTGCATGATTTTATTTGTATGCGGTACTTGGAAATGGCCAGATCCACAGAGACAGAAAGTAGAACGGTGGTTGCCAGGGACTGGGAAGAGCGGAGAGCAGGGATTGCTGTTTCACGGGAACAGAGTTTCAGCTTTGCGGGGGGGAAGTGTTCTGGAGGTGGAGGTGGTGACGATTGCGTGACGGTGCGATGTACATGGCGCTGCTGGATATATGTGGTGCACTGGAAAATGGGTAAGATGATAAATGTTATGTGTATTTTACCACAATAAAAAAATTGAAAACACCAAAGGCCTAATCCTTCTCAGGTGTGAAGGCCTGGACGGCGGGCTGTGCGCGGCCCTGCTCACCCCAGACTCACGCTCTCACGGCACCTCCTCTTCCGCTCTGCCCGCCGCCTCCCGCCTCGGTCCCCCCAGGCCTTTGCAGATGCTGGTCCCCTTGCCTGAAATACTTTTCCTGTTCTCACCACCCGAGTAGCTCAGAAGCTGTCTAAATTCTGCTTCCACGGCCAGCAGTCTTGACCCCAAACTGGATGAGATTTCCGTCCTCGGCTCTCAGGACCCCGTGTGCCCTGCACAGTGTGCGCACGCCTGTGGGCTCCCTCCCGGCCGCAGGGCCTGGCGGGGCCCCAGCCCTTGTGCTGGCGCCTCAAGGCAGGACTCCCGCGGGAGCCAGAGGCCTCCTCCATCAAAGAATCTTTTATTTTCTAAAAAGTCAAAAAGCCAAACATTTAGCTGCTTAAGTTAGTAATTATCTTGCTTTCTGATACATTCTCAGAGGAAAAAAATAATTTTGACTATTTCTTTTCTAATCGGAATTTCTTTTGCAAATGAGCCTCTCTGGCTGGCCCGCTCCTCTGTGTTTGCACACAGGCCCCTGTGTGGGTGGGAGCCCTAGACCTCTGCCGTGCTCTGTGCTGCCAGGGTGGGTGACTTACAGTGGACAGCCCACGCCTTCTGGGGCCGCCTCCACAGACTCCCGCGCAGGAGAAAGGCTCTTCTCTCGGCGAAGCATGTGCACACCACGGAACAGCGCCCTCCATCTCCAGCGGGGCATGCTGGAGGCACCAGCCCCTCCCGGACCTGGACTAAGCTGCAAACAGGGACAGTCCCTGGAAGGAAGATAGAGTTGAGAAGAAGAAAAAATTTGCACTGAGCATGCGCCCCAGCTGGGACGGGGCTCTGGCATGCCTGCCCTGCCCCTGCTGCAGGCCCATGTGCAGCCCTGTGCTCTGAGGGCTCCTGGTGTAGGTGGCTCGCCCTGGCCCCTCCTGTTTCCAGCTGGGACCGACTGAGCATCCCTGAGTGCCTTTACTTCTGAGTCCACACAGCTGGAGGGTGCCCAGGGTCACAGGCGCCTGCGCACAGGAGGGCTGGGGGGCCGGCCGTTCAGGAGGTTTGGGGTCACTGTCCCTGCCTGCTGGGGCCACGGTGGGCAGCACCCAGCCTTTGCCTGTTCCCTCCTGCCCCAGGCCCCGTGCATGGATGAAAGGCGAGCACAGACGCCCCTCCCCAATTTGTCCATGTCCTCTTGTCACCTACAGTGGTCCTGGTGGCTGGGCAGCCTGGACCACAGCTCTGGCCCAGCACCCGGGTCTGCCCCGCAGTGTGGGCAGCTGGCAGGGTGTGGACGAGGCCTCCCACTGGAGGACGCGGTGGGCTCAGCCACATTTTCATAACCAAACTGAGCTATGAAAGGCTTGTCCAAGGGCTGCCGCGACGCCTGCGGCCCAGCGGCTAATTCATGCCCTTCCCTGAACACGCAGCTCACCAGGATTGCCAGGCCTGGCAGGCTTTGAAAGGAGACTTTCTTCCCATTTTGGCAGCTTGTCTCTTTACAGACACTGCATTCTTTCTATTGGATGGGAAATAATTCCACAAGTAACACATTTACTTAAGTAATAAGCCTCCACCCGCTCTCCTGCCCTGCGCCTCCCACCAATCTCATTTCTCTCCTATCTATTTTTTTGCTTGGCCTCTGGTGTTAATTGTCATAAGGTCAAAGTATAAGCTCTCTAGGGGATCCCAGCGTTGTAAGGACTTGACTGAAGATCAGAAAGAAACAAATTGCAGCGAAGCAGAAACATCAGCGCCGAAAACTGCGAGCCTCCCAAACGGCCGCCGTGTGTGCCGCGCTCGGCCGGCTGGCGCCAGCGGTGGCTTGGCTTGGCCGCCTCTTACTCAGCGCTCTGTTTTCCTTGGGGGCGGGGAGCCCGGGAGGAGGGGCAGAGCTGAGGGAGTTCGGCTGCCCTTTTGCTGCGTGATTTATACTTGGTCGGAGGAGCCCTGTTCCGCTTTCTTCTGGCTGGAATGTGCCTGGGACATGCTGTTTCAATATGAGACAATCAGCTGGGCCCTCTGTGGAATGTCCCTGGAGACTGGAAACGACCTCCCAACAGGGTTATTTGTTCAGCAGGGTTCTGTCGCATTCTCCAGCATCTGCATTCTATTAATACTTTCAGAATATTTCCGTTGGGGAAATCAGAAGGTGCGTTGGGATCTTCAGCACCAAATCCTGGAGTCTTTTAAACTCTTCTCCTTTGTGATTCTGTGTTTTCTGGGAAGACCCCTGCCCTGTCCTCCCCCTTTGTCCCTTTGCTGTGCGGTCTTGCAGGTGCACATCCACGTCCAGCAGAATGTGTCAGGTGGCCTGCGCTAGCCCCTGGCAGTGAGGACGGCAGGATCTGCGAGCACACAGCAGAGAGATGGGTGCAGCGGGGCCGGGACAGAGCTCGGGGTGTTTGCCGAAAGCCAGTGGGGAGAAAGCCGTGCTGTGGAGGCTGGGCCTTGCCATGTCCTCCAAGGGTACGATGGCCTCAAAGAAAAGGAAGGAAGACCAGGAGGGAGGAAGGAAGAAAAGGAAAGAAGAGAGGGGTGTGATGTAGTGATGGAAGTAAGGGAGAATTTATTTAAAAACAATAAAAGCAGGCGGAATATCTAGATGGAATGGCAATGAAGCTGCCCAGTGCAGTGCTCTCTGTGCAGCTGTGGGCCTGCAGGAGGCAGCCCTGGGCAGCTGGCCCCTGCAGGTGGGCGTGGTGAGGCCAGAGGGCTTCTCGGTGGCAATGCCCAGTGAGCAGAGAGCAAACCTGCTCCCCAAGGAGGCATGTGCCCTTTAAGGAAGGAGTAGTGACTGCGCTCCGTGTGAACACCAAGCCAGACACTCGGCATGTGGGCTGTGAGGCGGGTGGGACGCGCTGGGGACACAGTTTGTCAGCTTCGCACGTCAGATACAGCCCGTGCGGCCGCAGGGCAGGACCACAGTGAGGACGAGGGCCAGGAGCCGGCCCCCTTCACCTGGTCATGGGCCTGTCATCCAAACCTGTGTCAGGGCAAATGCTGGAAGAGCGAGTCCAAAACCATTGTTTCGGTCATGACCTTAAAAGACTGGAAAGTAAGTCTCTGCTACTAAAAGCACAGAAAGCGTAGTCCGCGCCCACCTGTGCCTCTTCCCTCACAGTCGTCACGTGCAGGGTGACATGGGTGAGTGATGAGTCTTGATGAAAAGCACGGAGCAGTTTTCTTGGGAATTCTGAGGGGCGCCGGGCTCGGGCTCTGGGAAGGCCTGTGGAGGAGACGGATTGCTTCTGCTCCGCGCGCCCTCGCCAGAGGGGAGCAGCTCAGGGCCTCGTGCCTGGCGGCCAGTTTCCTCTGCCGTCGCCTGGCCCGAGGGGCCTGTCACCCCTTCGCCCACATCCTTGCGGGCTGCAGTGCCCGCCCAGCCTGCTGCCCCGGCCAGTCCTGCTGACACCCCCGTCCCTCTGTCCCGGAGCGCTGGGAGCCTGCTCTGTGAGCAAAAGCTAGAAAGGGCCGGCGCACATGTTGCTTTATATCTTCTTTCCTTTGTCAAAATTATGCAAACTCTCCTGGAAAACAAATAAACAGAGACGACAAATAACCGAGTCAGATCTCTGGCTCAGGAAATTCCTGAGCTCACGTGTTTGCTCGGAAGAGGTTCCCACAGCCTGGCTGTTATTTTTTATCTGTCCCCACAGGATGTCCTCCCACTCTCTCCTCCAGGGTCCCCTGCTTCCTGTCCGCGTTCCCACAGCTGCAAGGGCCCCGGCTCCCGCCTGCGTGCAGAGGGTCCTTGCTGTCTGCGCGAGCTGGCGGCCCCGCAGAAACGTGGCAGGAGCTCAGCATCAGGAATCCAAACGGCGCTTCACACCACGCAGCACATTCCTCCTCCCCGGCCTGTTCATTTCCTCTCCACGGGATGTGGAACCATTTCCCTCATCTGTTGCTGGCTCAGTGGGCTGGGGACTTGGTGAATTTTACAGTGATACTTAGATTCCTCTGGAATCTGTTCCAAGAGGTTAGAGAAACCCCAAAGCATGGATTCGGTCACACACTCCGTTTCCAGCTGAGGGGTTTCTGGTTTCATGTGAAGCGCAGGTGGAACCAGGAGATGGGCAACCCCGTGGTTTCCTGAGTCTTGGCATCCCAAGAATGCCCTTGAGTAGCGGGGGTCCTCCCTTTCTGGAGAAAGCAGGACAAGGCTGCAAGATGAAGGGAAA
This sequence comes from Avahi laniger, assembly GCA_963575035.1. Classification (NCBI taxonomy): domain Eukaryota; kingdom Metazoa; phylum Chordata; class Mammalia; order Primates; family Indriidae; genus Avahi; species Avahi laniger. The sequence goes on from CAUYSK010108578.1 coordinate 22,640, forward strand.
AAGCAAAAGGCAGTTCTTGCTTATTGTATACACTGGACGGATTACAAGCAGAATTTCTGCAATCCTGCGTTGGCACGGAGGACTCTGGTGGGAGACAGAAACGTGGCACCGTTCCTGGCAACCACACTCAGTCTGCGATCAGTGTCCGGGGATACAATTTGGAAACGATGCCTGCTGTAGCGTTTCCTCTGCAGCTCCAGGCTCTGCGCAGCTCCCTGGGCTGGAACTGTTTGTTTTCCTCTTTCATTAGCAACCGGGAAGGCAAACTCACATTTGCAGCACCTCACTAGGGGCCAGTCACTTTTGATGTCATCCCATTAGATCCCCACAACACTGATGTAAGTAGCATATGCCCATTTTACTGATGAGACAACTGAGCTCAGCAAGAATGGGTCCACCTGTCCAAGTCAGCTGGCAACGGGCACAGCCGGGTTCACACATGTGCCTTGAGTGAGCACGGCTCCTGCAGTGCTGCACACACCAGGTGCCGGCACGTGTGTCTAAGGGACCCGACGCGCTCGTTTGTGCTCTTCATGCACAGGCACAACTGGGGCAGAAAGCACCTAAGTGTGCAGCTTTGCTCCGTAAACTCTCAGTTCGTGTGTGTTAAAATATCCACACACTAGCTAACAGCTCTGTTCAGCCATAGATGGGAGAATGGAAAGGATTATTGACCCTTTCTTTGCATTGGTAAGGCAAGTGTATGAAATGGTTTTCTTTTCCTGCCCCTCTTGGGAGGACCGAAGCTCTGCCTCGTCCCGGGGTTGCTGCTGGGCGAGGCCGGCAGCCATGGCAGTGGCCCGCAGGAACCTGTTAGTAGGCTTCACTTCCAGCACGTGCCCTGCAGAGTTGCCGCATTCTCAGCAGCTCCGTTACAATTCTAGGAAAAGTTCCCTCTGAGTGCCTTCCTGCCAGAGGACGGGTCAACTCCCTCTGCCTGCTCAGCGAAGGAGAGAGCTGCGGACCCCAGATACGTGGTGGGGACGGCTCTCGTCCTGAGGAGGGGCTGTCTTTGTTCAGAGCTACCTTGGTGACTGCCTGCAGGAGGAGGATGGCTGCTGCCCTGGCCGCCTGACAGGGAAGTCGTGCCTGACTCGTCTCTGCTCTCACACGACACAAACCGGATGGGCTTCGCCTTCGAGGCACACGCGGAAGCCAGGCCTCCTCACCGCCGCGCGCTCTGCCTGGTGCTCGCCTCCCCTGGCCTCCCGGCAAGGACGCTGCTGCTTTCCTCTCCCTGCTGGCTCACGCCAGGTCCTCGGGCACTGACAGAGGCTCCTCAGCACGTCCTGCTCGGCCTCCCAGCTCCCGGCCTCCTGCCGGCTCGGCTCAGGCTCAAGCCCATGTCTCCGAGTGGCCTGTTCCTGCCTCTCAGCCCTCGGCTCCCGTCACCTGCTCGTCCCTCCCTGTCCAGCCATGCTGCCCTGTCCTGAGCTGCCGCTGTTGCCGTCCCTGCCTGTGTTTCGCACGTGCCCTCCCCTCCGTGTGGAACGCTCTTCTCCAGATAACTGCATTCTTTCTGGTCTCTGCCGAGACGTCCCCTTAGCCGAGAAGCCTTCCAGGATCACCTTAAATAAAACAGCAACCCACCCCTGGCAACCCCATGCCCTCCTGTGTGTGGCTTTTCTCTTGTTCTCATCCAGCACCTGGTAGGTCCTTGCTTGCTGCTGAGTAAAGGTGACATGAGACAGCCGCAGGGCTCTGCACTGGGCCTAACAGGACTCTGCCAGGGGGAAGAGGCAAGGGGCGGAGGGAAGGGAAGGGCCAGTGCCCGCGGAGGGCTGCAGCCGGGTCCCACACGGAGCTCTACGGCGTCGCCTGACACGTGGTAGGACTTCCTTCTCGCCTCCCCTGGACATGTCTTTGTCTTTTTTCTTGGTGGGCAATAATTGAAGAGGACTGTGTCCCACAGTGAGCTGATCACTCCAAGGTTCAAACTTGCTGGAGCAGAGGGCAGGAGGATATAAGCAAGCGACCTCTGGGGACTCCCTGGGGTTTGGCTGAAGGCTTCAACCACACACGCGATGCAGAGGTGGGAAACAGACCCATCTCGGGTAGACTCCAGGTGAGCGGTGTGGCTTGCATCGAGATACACTCTTAGGCACCCAGTTGCCGTTTACTGGAAAAGCTACAGCTGACGGTCAGGCTGACAGAGAGAAAAGCAGAGGCAGGGGCTCAATGTCGCCATTGCACGGGCATGAGGTGGGCTAACCATGCTCCTCACCAGCATGGTCAACTCCAAACTGTGGGATGTAAATTGGAAGGAAACTTACGAACAGTTTTGCCAGCTCCTCCTCTAGCCCGAGCCCCCTGGGGCTAGCGCCGCGTGTCGCTCAGGGCCCCCCCACACTCCAGCGCTGGGCAGGTGGCAGCCCCATGCTCCCCTGCGCAGACCTCAAGGGAGACTGGTAGAATTACTGGATTAATCTTCGTAACAAAGCAAGCCACTTTTTTGTTGAATGCTTCTGGAGAAAAGAAGTGTTCTCTCTGCCAAGACATCACGTTCTCTTTTCAAGCAGCTAAAAATTATAAACATTAGAATTTCTGAAAAAAAATATTGAATGAGAACCTTGGTACTTCTTCTGAGTGTTCGTGGTTTTCTTTCTGGGGTGCTGAAGAACAAGCTTGCTCCCTCTCTGACTAGTGTGTTTGCTGAAAATTTGTTGGGCCACATCAAATCTCTTTTGCCAGTAGGGCGGATCACTGTCAGATTGTAAGAACACGTCATGACAAATCGACAGTGAGGACTGATGGCGTCCTGTGTGCTCAGACCAGCCTCGGCCCTTTCCTGCCAGGCTGCTGCGTGTCTGAAGTTGGCTCCGCTTCGGCTGGGGAGGCTGAGGCCACGCCACTTCGGCTGTCCACCCCAGGAAAGGCCCTGTCAGGGGGGAGTGGCTGAGCAGTGCCCAAGGACCAGCGCGACCCCGGCCATGGCAGTTCTACCCGTGCACTGAAGAGGGAAGCCCTCCCGGCGGGGCCTGCGTGACACAGAGCCCTGGGGGCCGCGCCCTTGTCTCTGCACTGTCTCGCCTGCCTGAAACCGAAGGGGGCTGTGAAGCTGCCCCAGCCTCTTTGAGAGGGATTCCCGCGGTGCTCGCCGTTGCTGTGCTCGGCGCCTGGGCCTGGGCCGGCTTCGCTGCTCGGTGACCCCAGCCGCGGCTTGTGCCCCAGTTCAAGGAAGAGTCACCAGTGTCAGCGGCTCCGCGTGTCTCGCTCGGATCAGGAGGTGGAAATGACGGTGAGCAGCCGTGCCCGGCACTGAGGGGCGCCTGAAGGACCCGAGGCCGGCGCTGGGCCCTGAGGCGCCGGGTCTCCCGGAGGACCCCCGGCAGGGCAGACGTGAGTTTAGGCGCTCACGTGATGAGAGATGACAGAAAAGCAGCCTTTCTGAGCCCCTCGTTCAACTCCTTCTCTCTCCTGTCCACCCTCTTTCCCAACACAAACAAAAGCTAGAAGTGGCTGAAAGCCCAAACCGGAATTCCTGCAGGAGCCGGCTTCCGGCCCGAGTCCGGCCTGTGCTCAGAGGAGTTCAGGGTGGCCGTGCGTCGTGTTTGCGAGGTCCCTGTGCCTTCCATGTCTTCTCCCCTCGAGGGCAGGGGTGGTGCCGGGCCTGCGGGTGCGCAGTGGCTGTTGAGCCCCTTTGGGGGTCTCTGACAGACACCGGCCTAAACACGGGGGCTTCTGCGCCCCAAATGGCTCTTGGTTGAAAACCCAGGGCTACATTCACCACGGTTTCCACGCAGCCTCCACACACCGAGGATCCGGCCTGGGTTTGGCTGGCGACGCATCTGGAGGCTGCCAGAGCATCCGTGGCCTTTCTACCTGACTCCACGGGAGACCTGCGGAGATAAACCGGATGGTGGTGAGAAGCGGGTGGGTGTCTTTTGCTCCTCTGCTCTTCTCCCATTTCAGAACCCAGCCAGAGGGGTCCTTTCTTATGCACTCACTGTCCTTTGCTGAGGGGCCCCACAGCTGTTGCTGGAACCAGGCTCGGGGTCTGCACTGCTGAGCGGGCGCGGGTGCTGCCAGGAGGACCCCGTCTGCCCTTCGGCCTCTCAGCCTGGGCCTTGGCTTCCTCCACGCGCCTTTGTCTGGCAGCGGACGCTGGGGTCTGGAGCCAGAGGGACTGTGGATCCTGACTTGTGCTCATTTGGCTTTGGATCACTTAATTAACCTCTTCAAGCCTCAGTTTCCTCATTCGTCCCCTGGGAGTCCCCTGGGAGCAACACCAGCACCCGCCCCACGGAGCAGCTCTGAGTGCCGAGTGAGAGTCCCATAAACTGTGAGCACAGGCCAGGCTCATGGGACGCATGCAATAAACACTGTTTCTAGCCTATTTTGGGGACCTGAACCTAAATCAGTTTTGAAAAATCTGAGGAACGGTAAGGAGGTTTCCAGGTACAAAGGAAAATCATATTTAGAATTTTTCAGGTTTCCTCATGGTAGAAAAAAGAAAGGAGTTGCTAAACAAAATGCCAGTTATCCAAAATCATAGCGAGTGAACTCTTCCAGGAAAGTGATTGTTTTGGATGGTGGAGATTTTAACCCTTTCTATAAAAGCATTTGAATTTGAACACTGTTTTGGGTGACAATCCTTTTGAAACATACCATCCAATTTCCTGCCGTCTTATGCAAAGTTTCCTGGACATAATTCATAAGTTTCCTTCTGTCCCAGGTTGTCATTGTCTACATCAATTTCACCCTGCTGTATTTTCATTGGAGACGATGTGGGAAAGAGACCTCACCCCGTGGGCTGGTGCCTGGGCCTTAGACTCCCTCCCACTCTCCCTCTGGCCTGCTGCTAACACCTCAGTGACACGCAGCAAGGGGTGCCTTGTGCGTGAGCCTGCAAGAGGTAGGAAGCCTGTTTAGACCTTCCGGGGGCCTTTCTTCCGGGCTTGAGAATATTTCAGACACTTGGGAAGTGTTGGAACATAGGTGTTGGGCCACTGAGGTTTTACTTTCTTTTCTTGTATCTTTGCTGACATTGTATTTCTCAGCTTTATTTTACTTTTTGTCTTTCTTCACAAACATTTGGGAAGTATTAAACCTTCACTAAATTAAATGTCCATTCTTAGTGGGTCTCAGAGTCTTTGTTGGGTGGTGTGGACTTTTTGCTGGCCTGCCCTAGCGGAGGAGGAACTGGGAGTGGAGGAAGAGTGAGGAATTAAAGTGTTTCTATATGCCAAAGTCTCGTGGTTGGTGACAGTGGTTCTATAAGCAGGAAGAGAAATTTTTTTGCCTACACGCCTACTTCATTGACGACGGACACAGTCCAGAGAAGTTCAGATGGTTCCTCCAAATGTGAACTTTGAAGGAAAGTCAGGATAGACCTGGGTCAGCGATTCCTCCTCCGGGGCTCATTCTGTTCCCTGTGATTCTCAAGATTGAGACCGTGTTCACATTCAAGGAGTGTTCAGAAAAAAATTGTAAGAATAGCACCAATACTTTGCACTTAAAATGAGATCAACATGTGATTATTGCAGTTTCTGCATGTGTTTGATTTTCTATCTTTAGGATTGCCCAAATGATGACTTTTAATTAAGTACTGAATTCCAAATATTCAAAGCATGGGTAAAACCCTCATGGAAAAAGAAGAAGCTCTCCTTCCCCTGACGTATTCCTGCTCTCTTGCAGCTGCAGGACTGTGTAAGCCACAGCCAGGTCCCACCAGTGGTCCACAACTGACAGAGTACTACATAGGACACATGAATATACCATAATACAAAACCCATCCTTCTCCATTTTGCTTTAAAAAACACAGCACACAAACTTGGTTTGCAAAGACCGACTGGGGAAATACTGAGTTTACTATAAGTGGCATCTGAAATGAGGGTCCTTCCGGCTCAGAGGGAGCATGTCACACTCGAAGGACTAGCGCCAACCTCCAAAGAGCTCTGGCTCCCTCTGTGGAACCCCTGGCCCTAACCTACGTGGCTGCAATATCCGCATCACGAATTGCCGTGGCACAGGGAAGCACAGAATGGCCTCGTGCCATTCTCCATAATTGGGCTGGTAATAACACCTGCCCACGCCAGCACACAGTGAGACCTACCAGATGGCTATAACCTCTGTGACACACTGTAGGGCTAACCTGCGAAATGTAGGAGGTTGTTCCCTCCTGCGAGGAGCTCACCTACAAAGCTAAGGCAGAATTAAATGTCGAGCTCCCAGAGCATCCCGGGCTGTGCAGGCGGACACTGGCTCTGCCGCCTGCTCCCTGCAGGACTTTAAAGGCACTCTCTGTGCCTTTGTGCTCCCACCTATAAAGTGGGAATAATGACAATCATAATTATGCTTTTCAAAAGCAGAATGGAGCCTGACACATAGTTGCTGCTATGCAAATGCACGTTTAAAAAGGTTACCTGCAAAGAGGGAGATCAGTGTGTCCAGAGGAAATAGCAAAGTCTTCTTAGAAAAGGTTACACTGACCAGTGGGTTTGGGAGGGGAGGGGGTGATACAAGAGAAGCCAGGTTTGGGTCCCTATGGAGTCTGAGGTCTGCTGGTCCCCACCTGAGCAGCTTCTGTTAGGAGCTGGGCCCTGTGAGACCTCCATGCCGGGTGGGAAGAAGGCACCAGGAGAAGCGTGTGGGCCTGGTGAGAAGGCATCCCCTGTGGACGGCTGCACCGCGACCTGGTCTAACCAGGGTGGCGTTCGGGAAGGCCGCTCACACTGCCATGTGAGGTACTTTTGCAAATGCTGCATCGTTCTGTGTAACCCTGCAAAGCCGGAATTCTTGTCACTGGATTTTTCAGACGACTAAACAAGCTCAAAGATTTGAGCTTCTGGATGAAGCTTACAAGGGAACAAGGGGTGAACACAGGGTCAGGCCACGTCCAGAGCCCGGGCTTCCTCCACCGTGCTGAGCTGCCTTCTAGGCGTGAGGAAACGGGGCCCTCACCGAGCAGGAGGCTGCAGGGATGGAGAGAAACAGGAAAATTCAGACATCGTTTGAAGAAATGCCCACTTGGGTTGGGTAGAAAGAAGTGAAGGAGGAACAGGATCCAGATGCTGCAAGACACGTTCTAGAAAGAGTCGCCGCTGGCGCTGGCAGAGAGAGGTGGTGGCGCAGCCTGGGGCAGGGAATGTGAGGGGTGACCAGCACTCTCGCCTTCCTACGGGAACAGGACTGTGCGAGAGCAGGAGCCAGGGCAGCAGTGGTGGACGCGGGAGGCGCCCCCAGAGACGGTGGGCTTGCAACCTCAACCTGGGAGCTGTGCAAGCCTGTGGTGGGTTCTCTGCCGCCTGTCGTCATCTCCCCATCCTGTGCCCACGCCAGCCTCTGCCCGCCCCCCTCGCCGCTCTCCCTCTCCGCTCTTGAGCCTGCTCAGCGCCTCATGGTGGGCGAACGAATGCACGGCCTTTGGCCACGTGAATGTCCCTGCCCCCTCAGCCTCCTCAGATCAGGAGCCCCCGGCGTCTCCGACCAGCGTCCAGGCAGTCCCTGGTCAGCGCACAGGCTTCCCGCCGCCCACAGAGGCCAGCCCACTGCATGCGCTAAATGGCTTGGTCACGTTCGCAAAATGATTTCCCGTGTGTTCGACTTAGGGGCTTTCCCCTCTGCATTTTAGAGTATTTGTAGAGAAACAGAAGCCTTAGGGGCCCTTCATACTTCAATAATGCCGATAGCTGAGCACGCAGGACTGCGCGGAGAAGCAGCGCACTGGAACTTCCAAACACAGTACCAATGAACGGCCAGGCTCTTTTTCTATGATTTTCCAAGCTCAGTAATGAATGACAGATAAACAAATAGTGGTGCAAATAGTGAAAACCAAATTAGATTTGAGGTTACTCCCCCTCCAGTTCCATAATAAGTAATCCAAACAGTTATCATTTGGGGAGTAAGGAAGTGATCCTATAAAAATAAATGGGTTTCTCGGCGGGTGTCCGTTGTCCCTGAGCCGTACTGCAGTGTGAGGAGGCCGCTGCCCGCGCTCCTGCTGCAGGACTTGGCATGTGCTGAGAGGCCCCTCCCGGAGAAGCGAGGAAAGCACTGGCTGGATGGGAATGGAGCCCGGTCCCAGGGTCCCCCGTGAGGAAGGGAAGCTTGGGAAACGTGAGACATTCTGTGCTCCTAGAAGCTGGGACTCTGTATCCAAAACCACCCCCAGGTTTTTTTTCTTAAGCTGTTTTGAAAGTGAAGAATGGGTTTGTTTTTATTTTTTACTTATTTATTTTATTTAACTTTTTTAGATGAAGGTTCTGAGTCGGAGTGGTTAGGAGTCAAATTCCAAATTGTGAGATGTCATTAGGTCCCAAGATGAGAGCTAACAAGATTTGGGCAACTTTGAAAGTGACGAAGCCTTCAGGCCAGGTTTTGTTTTCTCCTCCCTCTTCCTCCTGCTACTTGGCTCAGAGTCCAGGCCAGGAAATGGCTCTGATGGCTCTGATGGCTCCTGGGCGCCTCGTCCCAGACAGCAGCCCTGGGGATGCAAGCGCAGCCTCTCCAGCCCAGCGGGCCTGCGCGGAGCTGGGCCGTTAATCCAACACAGGGCGGCCGGTCTGTGGCCAGGGAGGGAGAACAGAATAGAATTGCTTTCCCAACGGTTTCTCCACAGTAGTTCCTGGCAAGATGAAACATTAACCATTTTCACCTTGAGAAATAATTATCCCTGCTTCTTAACAGTAAAATACAACCCCCCAAATTATACTGCTAGAATCCTGGCTAAATAGTCTGCATCCAGAGCCCTTAAAACATACCCCTTCTTTCATAGACAGCTTCTTTCACAGACACCCCTGCTGCAGGGTGGAGTGCTATGCTTTAATTTTTCCAGTTGATAAAACTAATTAATCAAGGGCAGAAGACAGAATTTGCCGATGGCATTAACAAATACTATTTAGATTAGCTGAGCCTTTGCGTTCAAAGGCTCTCCAGGCTTTACAGGCACAGAGACCGACACTCAGGCGGGGCTACCGAGTGTGAAGTCGCAGGCCTGGGACTGGAAACCGGCTCTGCCCCCGCCGAGACCTGCGGCTCTTCACTCTACCGTGTTGCTGTCACTCCAAAACCGGATTCCCGTTGGGAACTTTTACTTTCACATTTACTTCGAGGGTTGCTCTTAAAGCTCTAAAGAATAACATGTGGACCCTTGACTAAACCATGTCCTCTGATCTTCCCAAGCACTGAGAGGTTAGATTTGTGACACGGCTGAAATTGGCACATGATCATGAAGTTTAATATTTTGAAATAAACTGAGGGCAATAGATTCATTTGAAGACCAGATGCACAATTTGCACAACTGTGGGTTTGTCAGAATTCTAATCTGGACAGCTGAGTTGAGTCCAGGTGCTGTGTGTGTGTGTGTGTGTGTGTGTGTGTGTGCACATTCGTGTTGCCCTGAGAGGCAGACTGTGTCTACCATCCTCTTCTTTGCTTAACAGAACTCTGATCTTACTGTGAGCGGCAATTGGCTCAGTGAAACAACTACCTTTCCCAGCAAGCCTTGCTGAAGGGTGGCCCCAGGACCTTTCTGGTCTTGCATCTTTGTGGCAGGAGACAGTTGGGGGGAATGGGGAGCTCCTTCAAAGGGGGTCAGAGGCTGGCACCTGCCTTTGGCCCAACCTCCCTCTCTTCCTTCCCGATGTGGGGGTTTCCACGGTTCAGCACCGAGGGGAGGTGGGTGCCCACCTGGGCCACGAGGGTGAGAATGTCTCTTAGGGTGACCCAGCAGAAGACTGAGGGAGCTTGAGACACTTTGGACGTCATAGCTGCTGCCCAGCCCTGGAGCAGACCAGTTGTGGATGAGAAGACTCCCTGTTTGGTGTAAATGGTCTTACCCAAGCCATCTGCCGTGTAGCCAAAAGCAGTCTCCAGCGGAAACAACTGTGTCTCTCACACACTACATAACTTCTGTGCAGCAGCTCTAGAATTTCTCCCTCGATGCCATCGTGTTCCTGTCATACCTGTTGAATTCTACGGGGCTGTAATGCTGTGGAATGGCTCCGTGTCTGCCTCTGAGCCTGTGGGGTTGGAGACGGCCCAGCTTTCCACCAGGAATTCGCCTAGGGCAGCCAGAGGGTCAGAGAGCACGACCTGCATCGTTTCTCACATTCACAGAGCACGCCTGATGGCTCTCTGGAGGGACAGGCACAGGGCTGGAGGGGAGGCCACGATGGCCACATGTGCGGAGGGAACCCCAGAATCGGGCACCCATGTTCGGCTGGCTCAGTGACAGTCCCCAAGCCGGCTCCACAAGGATGGCCGAGCAGTCAGGGCAGCAGAGCCTGAGCTTGCTCCGCTGGTTATGATCTGGGTGCTGGTGGGTGACCTGGTGGATGGACCCAGCCAGGAGCGTGCCAGGACTTGGGGCCCCTCTGGCCCTCTGCAGCCGCGAGCACACGCCACCCTTCTTGCATTCTCGAGTCAGAAGCCTACAGTGTTCAGCGTATTCTGGACAGAGGGGTTTCTGTGGTCCCCAGGATTCTGCAGGCTCTTCCCAGGTGGCTACTTGGAAACCCTGCGCTGCGCTGGACTTTGATGATAAGCGAGTGTTTTATCGCTGCCAAGCCGTGGCACAGGCCCTGCCGAGGGACAGTGCTCAGGCTCCTGGTGTGTCCATGCCTGGCGAGCTCCTCTTTCTGCTCATGCTGGGTGGACGTCCTGCGGGGCTGCACCATCGGGAATCCTCTCTAGAGAGCAGGAAGCGATCCCCGGGTCCTCTGAGCGTGGTCACCGGCCTGTCCTGCCGCCTGACCTTCTCCCTGGGAGGATCAGAGAAGGGGCCGTCGGAGCGCAGCTCACCAGCGCGGGCTGGTCAGACCCTCTCCGCGGTGGCAGAGAGCACAGAAGGTGGTGGCAGGGTCAGGGCAGAGCCCCTGGCGAGCATTGTAGGGCGCTGCAGAGGAGCTCGGCTCTCCGACCGCGTGGACGCTGCTCTTCCTGGCCTTTGCCTCTTCGACAGGAGAATATGAAGACAGGTGCTCCTGGACTTGCGGTGGGGCTACTTCCTGACAAACCCATCGCAAGTTGAAAATACTGTCTACTTGGAAAATGCGTTGCCTGCATCTAACGTACGGCACACCATGGCTTGGCCTGGCCTACCTCGGATGTGCTCAGAACACTCCCATTGCCTGCAGCCGGACAAAGTTGCCGACGCAAAGCCTGCCTCACCGGATGTGTTGGCTGTCGCGTGTGATTTACTGGATACTGCACTGGAAGTGAAATCCAGGGTGGTTGTGTGGTGCTGGCAGTGAGTTTCTACTGAATGTGTCTCGCTGTCACGCCATCGTCACGTCAAGGATTGGACCTGGAACCACGCAGGCTGGGACGGACTGTGCCACCCGCTGGCCGGGACGAAATGCAGCCGAATCATCCATCCTATGTTGGAAAAGCCCAGGAGCTCTTCGCAGCTGTGGCAGCTTGTTTCCATTTCCCTTTGGACTTTACGAATGCTAAAAGGACACATTTAGTGGCATTTTACAGGTGATTTGCAGCTCACGCTCTGTGCCTACGGTCTTTCACGGAGCGAGGAGGAGACCAACATACTCGCCCTCCCGGCCTCCCGGGACAGTCGTCCAGGCTTCCCCACTGTGCACAGGTGGCCCCAGCACAGCCCCACGCAAACCTTCCCCGGCGTGAAACCAACAGTCAGCTACGAACTAATGATGACAATGAAGACAACACATCATCTATCCATTCCCTTTGCTTTCTAACCTGTGGAATATTTTTAATATTTTAGTAATGTTTATTCAAACCAAAGATGACATTGACCTAAAACAGTGACCTACAATCCAGCATGTCTTCAGCCGTTTCTGCGGCATCTTCCTGTCATTCGTGCGTGCGTGCGTTTACCTGACAACACTGCTGAGCACGGGGCGTGTGCAGGCGCGGCGCTGGGCCGTAGGGCCCGGAGTTGGGCGAAGCTGCGGCGTGGAAGGAATCGGTGGGAGAGAGAACAGTAATCAGACAAGCTGGATGTTACACATGTAACTACCAACTTGAAAGACGCTCTGGAGGAAAGGTGCAGGTGCTTGCTAGGAGCACCCGAGAGTGGCGGTGAGGAGGGGACTAAATCGAGTCACAGCTGGGTCAGGGGGACAGGGCCGGGAGCAGCTTCTCCGAGGAGCTGACGTCTAAAGGCTGAGTTAGGTGTGGACTCCTGGATGTCCAGTCCCTTGCACTGGGCATGCGGAGCAGGGCAGGCCCAGCTGGCACGAGGGCCTGGGAGAGGGTGCGGGACAGTGGGGCAGAGCTGCAAGCAGGGGCGGGGTCGCAAGCAGGAGGGGTGGGCAGGGTGGGCCTGCCCAGGACTGCACCGGCCTTGCCGGGGTGGGGGGGGCAGGGTGTGGAGAGAGGGGGCTGAGGACCACTGGGAGGCCCCTCGGGGGTGCAGGGCAGGACCTCTGGGCCTGGAGTGGGGGCCCCCCATTCGTGGGTATTTGGCAATGGCTCCTGGTGTCCTCAGGAGATAATGGGGAGTCTCTGGGCAGGACGGGCTGTGGGGTGTCTGCAGAGCCTGCGAGACAGGCAGCGGAGCGTCCAGCGGGCAGCGGTGCCTGCGGGTGTGGAGCTCAGTGTTCAGACACCAGTCGTGGCCACGCGTTTGGGAGCTCTCAATGTGTGCATAGTAAATAAGACTATAAGTGGGTAAGATTGCCTCGGTGAAGAATATATTAAAACATCAACAGCCTCTTTCATCCATTTGCAATGATGAGAAGTGTGGATACGGACTGCGGGTCTCTCCGTGCCGGGGCCTGGACGGGGCCCTTGGTGCTGGGTCCTCCTGCCACCAGCCCATGAGTTGCTGTTGTCACTGCTAAGCTTCAGATGGAGAAAAAACCCGAGAAATCATCTTTTCTTCCTGTTCTCAAAGTTTTATGTGGCGTGAATGCTGCCTGCCCAAGTCAAGAGCCTCCCTGCGCAGCGGCCGGGCTGGGGCGTGTGCTCCCAACGACTCTGCTTGCGCCTCCATCCGCCCTCCACGTCCACACAGCGGCGGGTCTGTGGCCTTTGCAGTTATTTTGTAATCAGGGAACACTAAGAAAAAAGCCTGGTGACAAATGCCCAAGTGGACAAAAACAAGCAAAGAAGGAGAGAGAGAAGGGAGCTGGGAGCAGATGCCAGGGTGCAGCTGCCAGCGTCCAGGGCAGGCCCCTCCCGGCCAGGGAGCCGGTCTCCGGGAAGTGAGCTAACAGACGCGGTTCCTCGCCGGGAGCCACCTGGCAGTGGCGGGACCCAGGGAGCACCAGAGGGGAGGGCTCGTGGAGCAGCCTGCTCTCCCCACACCGTTTGCGCAGAGACAGACGCCTTGCTAAGATTCGGGGCGTGGGTTTGTTTAAAGGCTCTCTGTGTGAAATTGATTTTCGGTTTCCATGCGAATGTTGGTCCATGCCCTGCCCCTTTGCTGCTCGTCCCAGGGTGCGATACGTTGCACAGAGAAGGGCTCTAAGAACAGATCGCAGGCATGGTGGTTAAAATGAGCCAACCTGGGGTCAAGATGTGAAAATAAATATCCAGGCCCATGGACTAGACCCAACTCTGAAATGACTGAATCGCACATAAAGACTCCATTCAAGCCTCTTAACATGGGATTGCAAAATGCTCCAGTTTGCAGTCGCCAGGGGACCTGGTAAACAAATCCGGCGTGAGCACAGCAGGACCTTGCTTCTCGCTCCCCGGGCACTGTCCCGATTTGTTCACAGTTGACACCAGTGTCCAGGATTTAGAACAAGGTGCTTGGGGCAGGAACAAAAAGGACTGATTGTAAATAATATTGGGGTCACAGAGCCCATTCTCGGGGCACGGGGCTCAAGTGCTGCGCTGGTACTTGCTGTAAGTGGGCCTCTGTGTGGGAGTGAGTCAAGGGGGTGCTCCGTGCAGCCTGGCCCCAGGTCTGGACACGTCCGGTTGTGCAGCCGCGCGCGGGTTCAGACTTTGCACCACAGATGGGCGGTGATCCTTGGGCCACAGAGACCCCTCCCTCCCGGATGGCATCCTGTTTGGGTAAACCTCAGAAATCAGGAGCAGAAGATTTGGGAGCAGAAAGAGAGTAGAAATGAAGATTTTAAGGTGTCTTTGGTGAGGTGGTCATGCTTGGTATTCTGGGTCATGTGCTTTCATCCTTTAGTTCCTTCAGGCTAGTCATAAAAATAGTTACGTTGATTCTTTGTATGCCAAGATGTCCTGCGGAGTCTGTCAGGCTTTAAATGTTCCAAAATGATTTTTGTAAAGGTTCACAGGGTAGGAAAGAGATGTTCTGGGAACACAAATGATTCTGTAGTCTGTAACAGGACAGAGCACGGCAGGTAGCCGGCCAGGGGCGAGCAGGGAGTTCCTGGATCTGACCGCTCCTGCAGCCTCTCGTGACGTGCAGCCCCCAGATCCCCTACAGTGTTTCTCCAAGCAGGGAGGGCCCCGGGACACCCTTGCTGTGGGACCACGGGCTTGGGCCTCATGCATAGGACCCTGAAGTATTCAGGGGCCCAATCAGCCCCTTGGGGGAGCAGAATTGGAGTCAAAGAGCCCAGCGAGCTGGGGACATTAGCAACATAGGAGTACAGTGCTTAAAATGAAATTAGAACGAGTACTATGGATTTTCTGATACATCTTTTTCTTTTTAATTTACAGATTGGGTGAGGCAGCATGTGTGGTGGCTCAAGCTTGTAATCCCAGTGCTTTGGAAGGCGGAGGCAGGTGGATTGCTTGAGGCCAGGAGTTTGAGACCAGCCTGGACAATGTAGTGAGACCCCATCTCTTAAAAAAAAAAACAGCAGCTAGGTATGGTGACACACACCTGTAGTCTCAACTACTCAGGAGGCTGAGTTGAGGCAGGAGGATTGCTTGAGCCCAGGAATTTGAGGCTGCAGTGAGCTGTGATTGCACCACTGCATTCTAGCCTGGGTGACAGAGTGAAACCCCAACTCTAAAAATAAATACATAAATAAATAAATACATTGCAGGTTGCTCTTTCAGAAGCCCATAGAGTCCCTACCTTTGCTTAATGGGAGCCATACTTTTTGAGGTTGTGGTTCAGGGCTTCCTGAAACACAATTTTTGGAATTCCAATTTACTGCTCAACAGCAGTTTTGGAAGGCTATATTGGAAATTGAAGTTTAAATTCATGCAAAGTATGGAAGAGTTTGTATTTGTGTTCCAAAGGTTTTTGAGATCCTTGGGTAAAAGCTATACCTGAAAGTTGTCATATATATGAGGTATGTGTGATGTCATGTCATACATATTTAGCTGAAAGGTGTGTCCTACCTGTCATTTATCTATCATTGGTGTATACCACATACACACATTTATGAGATATAATTTTTACTTATTGACATACAAGAAAACAATTTTAGTTGGTCACAGGCGAAATACTTGTTTTTTTTTAAGCTCTTTATTTAGAAATAATTTTTAACTTATGTAAAAGTTACAAGAATAGTACAAATATCCCATTCAAATTTCTTTCATTTTCACAATAATAAACTCTATAGGAAAAGGCTCTAATCCAGTATCCTACATTGTAACCACTTGTTATGTCTTTAACCTTCTTCGATCTGGAACCGTTTCTGAGTCTTTCCTCGACTTTTATGACCTTGACGTTGCTGGAAGTCACTGGCTGACAATGTGGTAGGGTGTTCCTCCATGTGGGATGGTCCAGTGTTTCTTCATAATTAGACCCAGTTTACGCATAGTTTCACCGGAGTATCGCACAAGTGATATCGTGTTCTTACTGCATCGTATCGGTTGGCAAACTGACTCACGACTTGTGACATTAACTTTGATACCACGATGAAGATGCCATATGCCAGGCTCTCCACTCTGAAGTCACTTTTGATTATATTTGCAATCAGTAAGCATTTGGTGTGAAGATAACTTTGAAATGATTTAAAGTTTCATTTCTCATTCTTTCACCTACTTAAGTCTTACCATCCATTGGTATTTCCTGCCAGGATGGATAGACTGGGTAACTGCTGAAGGGTGATTTTCAAATGTCATTGCTCTTCCCGTTCTCATCAGTTGGCTTCTACTCTAAGGGAGAACTTTCTCTTTCATGTATGTTTATACTTGTGTATGTGTATGGCTTCTAAAACGTTATAATTAATGTGCAATCTCATGGATCCCTGTTTTATTCAATATCATGCTGAATTGCTGTCATTATTGCTTCGATGTCCAAATTATCCTGGATTTGGCCACTGAGAGCCGCACCAGCATGGTACTGCATTTGGGGCACGTGCCCATTGTTTGAGCACTTTCTTATTTCCTGCCACAGCAAGGTGCTGCAGGCTCGTCTGACGCTCTCCCTGCCCAGCTGTGCCAGCCACTGCTCCGGGGAGCCCTGCTTCCCGCAGCAACGAGGAGCTTGCTGTGGAGGCCGAGGGCTGGACGGTGCGTGCTTGTTACTAGGGTCCCTGTTCCCACTCACCTGCTGTGGACAGCGTTAGGAAATGTACTTCATCTGTTTATCTCTATGTCTCCACACACACGCGTGTATACAGATGCACATTTACATTTCTTTCCACATTTATCGATTATGTTGAAAACCACGGGCTCACAGAGCACCTCGCGTTTCAAGCCGCTCCCCACATCCATCCTGGTCTTCCCGCGTGCCGCGTGTGAGTCTTTTTCTCAGCAGTGAAGAGTCTGTTTCCTCATGACTCGGCCTCCCTGTAGCCAAGCCCCCTCCCCGCTGGGTGGCAACTGCTCGGCCCCTCGGGGCTCCCTGGCCTCTGCAGGGCTCCCTCCAACCTTGTCCCCTACTTTCTGGTTTTTGCTTTTTTTGTTTGTTTTTAATGTGGGAACTATGTACTATAAAACATGGACGAGTTCAACAGGAAAACAAATATTTTCCGGAATTTTAAATGCTCAAAAAGCTAGTGAAGGTGAGAAAGTCAGGGATGGAGTGCTAAGTGAGAAGACTCATCTGGAAGCATGTGTGCTGGGTGTCTCCGGCAGGGCTCTCTAGGCTCCACGGGGGGCTGTGCCACGCAGAGACCCCCCCTCCAGGCTCCTTCTGTGCTCGGTTTTGTGACTTGAAGGTCGATGTTATGCACTGTACGGTTTCATTAGCAAACTCAGATTAATGACAGTTCCGTCCTAAGTCTTGCGGATTGCTTAACTGATGGTCACTGCACCCATTAGGGTCTATAGCAGTTAAAATAGCATTAATCTGCTAAGTGACATAAAGTTGATACCCTGTGTTTGTCCTGCTCCCTTTGCTCTCATTCGTTACCTGGTGGAGCACGCTGTCCTTCTGTCCTGCCGACGGTCACGGTGTTTTGGTTGGAGTCACTTTGCAGTGGGAGCTGATCTGGCCCTGCGGAGGGGGTGCTGGCATGGTCCGTCTGGAGAAGAGGCCTGGGGAGAAGCCAACACCTAAGACAGCACGTAGAATCCCTTTTTTACATAGAACAGGAAACCTGCGCCTCCACAGGGAGAAGGGCAGGCAGGAGAAGGGCGCCAGCCTGGAGACACGACCGCTGCTGAAGGGCCTGTGGCCCAGTGCCCTGCAAGGTCCAGGCAGCACAGCCCTTCTGCCCTCCGTTTCTAGGGACGGCCCTCCAGGCACAATTCAACCCTGGCAGTGGGAAGGCACATCAGACGAACGCCCAGTGGTGCTGTGATTAAGAGAGCTCCCAGGAGAAAGGAAGGGGGAAGGTGTGAAGCCAAGAGTGGGTGGCCTTGGGGTGCTGGGCTGAGCGAGGCCTGCTGGGGGGCCCCTCTGTGGCCCCCATGGTCCTGGAGCCAGCTGGCCGCAGGCCTGGGGAGCTGTGAGGGCACACGTGTGTCCAGGGTGGCAGGGGCAGTGGCCTTGTCAGGGCTCTGACACTCGGCTGACATCTCTGTCAGCACGTGGGGGCTGGCGGATTACCTGGGGTGGGAATTCCTGCCACAGTCCAGCCTTTAAAATTGTTGCTCAGGGGCCCTGCTGCTTGTGGGGCAGAGCTCTGGGGACTCCGTATGACAAGAAGCGAGAGAACAGTGGCCTTAGAATGTTTGGTCCTCATGAAGCAGGCCCCTGGCAAGGTCACCTTGCATTTGTTGGGACTCACTGAAATAGAGTCTTGACTCACAGTGCTGCCCAATAGAAACAGAGTGGGAGTCACTCATCAAATTTTAAATTTTTTGGCAGCTACATTAAAAAAGTGTAATAAGGGAATAGTGAAATAAATTTTAATGATGCACTTTAGTTATCCCAATATATCCAGAATATTAACCTATCAAATCAGTGTGAAATTATTAAGGAGATACTTTGCATTCTTTTTTTCATACTGAGTCCGGTGTGCATTTCACACCCAGAGCACGTCCAGATTCTCCCCCGCCCCAGTGCAAGGGCTCGGGAGCCGCGTGGGCCCCACCCAGGCCTGAGGGTCAGCTAGACGTTTTGGATCAGACCAAAAATCAGGAGATGCCCTTCGGGAGCTCGGGCGTGTCCGAACCACAAGGGACCAAACTCTGGACATACTGGGAGGACGCGGAGACCGATCGTTGAGAAATATCATTTGCCAATCATTACGACAGTCACGCCGTACGCGGTGGGTGGGTGCAGAATAAAACAGGCCCCTGGCAAAGGGTTTTAGGTTGAACTAAAATGAATTGAACATCCACTGCCAGGTTTATGAACTTGTCCAGCTTCACAAACGGTTACGACAAAAACACCACACAAGGTGTTGAAAAACTCGTCAACCAGTAAAACATCCCGCCTTGGCGTAAGAAGGATTTAGAGGGAGCACTTCACGAGGCATGATTTTTCCAGTATTTTTTGTTATATTATGTAAAGTCAAACCCTCGATGTTGCTGTGAAAGGCAGAACGTGCCGGACAACAGAGGACATGGTTTTGTTCAGGCCGTTGCCGTGGGAGAAGCTTCGGCAGCGTGGGCATCGCAGAGAAAGGGCGGGAGCCTGGGGCGCGCCGAGGCCGGTGGACGCGGGATTCGCGGAGGAGGGGAGCTGGCTCTTGCGAGCCCCTGAGGGGGGCTGGAGGTAGGTCCTATGTGGAAGGCGGGAGGGGGGTCCCTGGGGCTATCCATTTCCCCCCAGAACACAAAAGGGTCAGGCAGGACTTCCTGACCAATGATCGCTGTTTTTCAGGACTCCAGTGCTCAGGTAAAGTTCAACCTCGTCGTTCTCCCTGTTGTTCAGGAGGGATGAACATGCTCCTTGGTGAACACCATTGGCCAGCATGGGGCCGAGCAGGTCTGGGCAACACCCCTGGACTCCTGCTCCTGTGAACCGCTGGACCGCCTGCTGGGAGGGTGCCAAAGGCCAGTGTGTTAAGATACCGAAGACCAGGCAATTCCCCGAATGATGGGCAGAAATATGAATATACGGGTTGTCTTGAAGGGAAGAGCAAGGCGTTGATCCTGAGGGTGACCCGTCCAGTGGGCTCCAAGCCTCTGTGCCGCCCCACTCTCCCCACCCCGAGTTTCTACAGCTCCGGGCAGTGGGTGCCCCGTGACGCTGTGCACAGGCGTCGCCACCTCTCGTACAAGGGCGTGCATGACCCCAGCACTTTGCCTGACTCTCTGAGTGGTTCAGACAGTGGCCTGTCCAGGAGAATCTGGCCAGTGCAGTCTGCTGTGGTGCGGAGCCCTGGAAAGTTTGGGTCAAGTCCAAAGGCTTCAGCTCACAGGGCTTCTGGGATCCTGGGCAAGGGCTGGCCGTGAGGCAGCCTGGAGTCCCCACAGGGAGCGGGCAGTCAGGTTTGAGGGAGGGAGAAAAATCGGAAATGCTTGTTTGAGTTGTAGCCAGATGTTGAAAGAAGCTGCCAATTTGGGGAAGGTGGCAGGATCTGACCAATCCTGGCCTTTCCACAGAGGAAGAGGAAGTGATTTCATTCCTTGCCAGAGGAGACGGGATTGGGTATTCCCCAGTTTATCACCCCACTTACAAAGAGGAGCAGAGCTGCTCGAAGGCAGGGCTGGAGTCTGATAGTCCACAGGGTGCATGCAGTTTTCTGTTGAAACCCAAAATTTCTCTTCTCAGTCATCCACCTTTTGATTAAAGATAAAATGAAAGAAAGCTTATTCTTGATCACAAAATAAGGCTGGTCTTGGTAAATTTGGCCTAGTTATTCACATTGTTACAGTAGGAGTGTTAATTTGCTATAAAGATCTTCCCAAGTTTGCTGTGCCGGAAGTTTTCACGAGGAATCTCAGATTGGATTTATGAAACTCTCGTGAGGCCAGGCAATCAAGGCAAGAACAAGCAACCAGATTTCATCTGGAAATATCTATAAATTTCGCCGAATTCTTCTCTTCTTGAGGAACCCAAATATCCTAGTGTTCATGGGCTGGCCAGGAGGTGATCTTCTGTACTAATCTATAAGTCTGTGAGCCAGGTGCCAGACCATTTTTTCTTGGAAGATTTGTAAGCATTAGCTCCAGAAAGTCAATCTTAGTTCCGTAAAATTATCTGGTCATGGCTGATTAGACAAATAATTATATTGCCATGAAAAAAAGTAAGAATACTCGCTAAGCGTTCTGACTTCCAGAGGGCTCAGGCAAGGAGAATAAGATATCACTTATGTTTTTTGAAATGTTTTATTTCAACTCACAAAAGCAGAATCTACCACCTGGTGATGAGTTACAGATAGCTTAAGAGGAAGGCAAAAGGACTTCCCTTATGTATCCAGAAAATAGAACATTGAAACATCAGTAACATTCCAAGCAAAAGTCACAGTCGTCCCTCATCAGTTCGTTCAGTCCTCTGCAATTAAACCTTGGACCTTTGGCCAGTAGTCTCACAAAGCCGTCCACTTCCCAGCTAGAGGTCTGGAAATTCTGATGCAGTCTGCTGGCAGGTGCAGGCAACGCCATCAGAGACCCGAACTCAAAGGTACCTGGCACGGTCCTTGCCCTGGGGCTCTGGGACAACCCTTCTCTGAAGACGAAGTGCTCCGGCTTGTAGCTGATTGCAAAGCTCTCAAGGAAGCGTCAGAGTAAAACAAAAACGATCTGTCGGTAGCAAGTCGTTACTGATTATTTTGAAGGGTGAAAGATCTGATGAGAGTTCACAACAAAAATAGTACAACTGACAAGGAAGTTTGGCTGTTTCTATGGCATGCAGAACAAGATAATAAAGTCAAGCCAAGAAAACTTAGCCAAAATATCTATAAGCATGGTTAACCATATTTTCAAAGAAGAATGGCTATTACATCTTATTTGTTAAAATGGAGGCACATTTTCTCTTTATAGAGAAAATATCTTCAGGTATCACATATAATAATCCTGACATGATAGACGATGAATATACCAAGCAAATAGTGAAAATATGTCAAGATTATATGACAAGCATCCAGTAGAGGGACTCAAGAAGGCTGGTTGGGTCCTGAATGCCTACACATTAATGAGACTTCATAGGTAAGTCATGTAAAGCCACAGCTGAAAGCCACTGCCGGAGAAACTGCTAGATTCAAATGAAAGAGATGGAGTCATGGCCAAGTTGAGATTTTAAAAATAACTGAAATTATGATCGATAACACTATCCTGTTGTATGCTATCAGTCAGAGAAGCTGCAGGACTCTGAACAGAAATGGATGCACCCCGGGGCTGCCCAGTGCTCGGGGCCTCCCGTGCACACGCAGCTTCTGAAGTATTGGCGCCATCACCGTTACGCCCATTCACAGTTAATTTAGGGAAGGCGGAGCCTCTCCTTTGATTCGACAGACAGGTGCTTCCCATACAAATCAATAGTTGCAAATCAAATAAACCTAATTAGCACATCTTGTTTGTTTTTTTTCCTTTTTTAAATTTTATTGATTTGCAGGGTACATTTGCAGATTTGTAACGTGGGTACATTTCACAGTGGAGAAGTCTGGGCGTTTTGTGTAACCCTCACCCGGTTAATGTGCAGAGTACCCATTAGGTAATTTCTCATCCCACACCTGTCTCCCACCTTCTCACCGTCCTGCCCTTCTGAGTGTCCAGTGGCTATTACTTCACTCTCTGTGTCCGGGGGTCCTCATTATTTAGCTCCCACTTACAAGTGAGAACATGGTGTTTGATGTTCTATTTCTGAGTTATTTCACTTAAGACGAGGCCTCCAATTCCACCCATGTTCTTGCAAAAGACATGATTTCATTCTTTTTTATGTGTGAGCAGTATTCCATGGTAGTATTCCACATTTTCCTTATTCAATCAATCAACTAATGGACACTCAGGTTGGTTCCGTAACTTTGCTATCGTGAATAGTGCTGTGATAAACATAGCAGTTCAGGTACCTTTTTGGTATAATGATTTTTTTTTTCTTTGGGTAGATACACAGAGTGGAATTCCTGGATCTAATGGTAGATATAATTTTAGTTCTTTGAGGAATCTCCATACTGTTTTCCATGTAGGTTGTACTAATTTACATTCCTACCAACAGTGTATAAGGGTTCCACTTTCAAAACATCTGTGCCAATATTTATTGTTTTTTGACTTTTTAGTAATGGCCATTCTGACTGGGGTAAATCACTGTGATTTTAATTTGCATTTCCCTGATGATTAATGATGTTGAGCATTTTTTCATGTTTGTTGGTCATTTATATATCTTCTTTTGAAAAATGCCTGCTCGTGTTGTTTGCCCACTTTATAACGGGATTATTTGTTTTCTTTCTTGCTGATTTGTTTGAGTTCCTTATAGATTCTGGATACTAGTCCTTGGTCAGATGCATAGTGTGTGAATATTTTTTCCCATTCTATAGGTTATCTATTTATTCTGTTGATTATTTCTTTTGATGTGCAGAAGCTTTTTAGTTTAATTAAGTCCCATTCATTTATGTTTGTTTTTGTGCATTTGCTTTTGGGGTCTTAGTAATGAATTCTTTGCCTAGGCCAATGTCTGGAAGAGTTTTTCCTATGTTTTCTTCTAGAATCTTTATGGTTTCAGATCTTACATTTAAATCTTTGATCCATCTTGTGTTAATTTTTGTATACGGTGAGAGATAGGGATCCAATTTCATTCTTCTGCATGAGGCTCTCCAATTTTCTCAGCACCATTTATTGAAATAGGATGTTCTTTTTCCAGTGTATGTTTTTATCTGCTTTGTCAAAGATCCGTTGGTTGTAGGTATTTGATTTATTTCTGGGTTCTCTATTCTGTTCCGTTGATCTACGTGTCACTTTCATACCAGTACCATGCTGTTTGGGTTACTATTCCCTTATAGTATAATTTAAAGTTGGATAATGTGATGCATACAGATTTGTTCTTTTTGCTTAGGATTGGCCAAATTGCATTGGCTGTTTGGACTCTTTTTTTGGTTCTATATGAATTTTAGGATTTTTTTTTAATTGTATTAAAAATGACATTGCTATTTTGAAAGGAATTGTGTTGAATATATAGACTGCTTTGGACAATACGGTCATTTTCACCATATGGATTCTTCCAATCCATGAGCATGGAATGTTTTTCCATTTATTTGTGTCTTCTGTGATTTCTTTCATCAGTATTTTGTGGTTCTCCTTGTGGAGATCTTTCACCTCTTTGGTTAAATGTATTCTCAGGTATTTTAAATTTTTTAGCAACTATTGTAAATAAAACTGAATTCTTGATTTGATTCTCAGCTTGGTTGTTATTGGTGTATAGCATTGATATTGATTTGCAAATGCTGATTTTGTAATCTTAGACTTTACTGAATTGTCAAATCTAGAAGTCTTCTGAAGGAGTCCTTTAGGGTTTTCTTGGTATAAGATCATATCACTGGCAAACAGAGATAGTTTCACTTCCTCTTTTCCCATTTGGATGCCCTTTATTTCTTTCTTTTGCATGATTTTTCTGTCTAGAACCTCAATACTATGTTGAATAAAAGTGGTGGAAGTGGGCAGGTTTGTTCCCTTCCATTTCTTAGAGGGAATACTTTCAACTTCTCCCCATTCAGTATGATATTGGCTCTGGGTTTGTTGTGTGTGGCTTTATTAATTTGAAGTATGTTCTCTCAATGCCTATTTTGTTGGGGGTTTCTATCATGAAAGGGTGTTGGATTTTAACAAATGCTCTTTCTGCATCTATTGAAACAATCAATAGATGTGTTCGTGTTTAATTTTGTTTATGTAGTGAATCACCTTTATTGACTTGCATAAGTTAAACCATCCTTGCATCCCTGGGATGAAACCTTGCTTGTGATAAGTTATCTTTTTGATGTGCTCTTAGATTCAGTTTGCTAGTATTTTGTTGAAGATTTTTGCATCTGTGTTCATCAGGGATATTGGCCTGTAGTTTTCCTTTTTTTTGTTGTGCCCTTTCCTGGTTTTGGTATCAGTGTGATACTGGCTTTGTAGAATGATTTAGTGAGGATTCCATCTTTCTTGATCTTTTGGAACAGTTTCAGTAGGATTGGTACCAGTTCTTCTTTGAACACCTAGTATTAATAGAATTTGGCTGTGAATCTGTCTGGTCCCAGGCTTTTTGTTGTTGTTGTTGGAAGATTTTTTTATTGCAGATTCAATCTCACTACTTGTTATTGATCTATTCAGGATTTTTATTTCTGATTCAAGCTTGAAGAGTTGTATGTTTCCAGGAATTTATCCATTTCCTCTAGATTTCCTAGTTTATGTGCACAGAGGTATTCATAGTAGTGTCGTATGATCTTTTGTATTTCTGTGGTATCAGTTGTAATGTTTCCTTTTTCATTTCTGGTTGAACTTATTGAATCCTTTCTCATCCTTTTTTGGTTAATCTAGCTAGTGATCTATCAATTTTGTTTATCTTTTCATAGAACCAACTTTTCATTTCATTGATCCTTTGGTTTTTTGTTTGTTTCAATTTCATTTAGTTCTGCTTTGATCTTTGTTATTTCTTTTCTTCTGCCAGTCTTGGGTTTTGTTTGTTTTTGTTTTTTTAGTTCTTTGATGTGTGATGCTACGTTGTCAATTTGTAATCTTTCTGTCTTTTTGATGTAGGCATTTAACACTATAAAGTTCCTTCTTAGCATTGCTTTTGTTGTCTCCCCAAGGTTCAATAACTTGTGTCACTGTTATCACTTATTTTGAAAAAATTTTTAATTTCTACCTTGATTTTGTCATTGATCTAGAAATCATTAAAAAGCAGGTTGTTTAATTTCCTTGTATTTGGGTGGTTTTGAGATTTCCTTTTGGTATTGATTTCTAGTTTTATTCCACTGTGGTCTGAGAAGATACTTAGTATGATTATGATTTTTAAAAATTTATTGAAACTTATTTTGTGGCCTATCATATAGTTTATCTTGGAGAACGTTTCATATGCTGATGAGAAGAATGCTGCCTTCTGCAGCTGTTGGGTAGACTGTTCTGTGAATGTCTGTTAGGTCCATTTGTTCTAGAGTCCAGTTTAAGTCCAGTGTTTCTTTGTTGACTTTATGCCTTGATGGCCTGTCTAGTACTGCTAGTGGAGTGTTTAAGTCCCCCACTATTGCATTTCTATCTGTCTCTTTCCTTAGGTCTAGCAGTATTTGTTTTATGTATCTGGGAGCCTTGGCATTAAGTACATCTATATTTAGCACTGTTGTATCTTCTTGTTGGATTGATCCCTTTCTCATTATATAATAACTTCCTTTGTCTCTTTTTACTGTTTTTGTTTTAAAGTCTGTTTTATATGTTATAAGAATAGCTACTCCTACTCACTTGGTTTTTATTTGCTTGGATATTTCCCCCCACAACTTTACTTTGAGTCTATGAGAATCTGTATGAGTAAGATGTATCTCTTGAAGGCAACAGACATTCAAGTTGTGTTATTTCATCTAACCTATATCTTTTAAGTGGGATATTTAGACTATTTACATTCAAAGTTAGTGTTGATATATGCAATACTGTTCCAGTCATCGTGGTGATTGTTACCTAGTTGCTTTGTATTCTCCAATGTGTTACTATTTTATATACTCTCTAAATTTTACACTTTTGAGTGTTTTCATAATGAGGAGTACTGACCTTTCATTTCAATGTTTAGTATTCCTTTGAGTATTTCTTACAGGGCTGATCTAGTGGTGACAAATTCCCTTAGCTTTTGCTTTTCTGGGAAAGACTTTATTTCCCTTCATTTATGAAATTTAGTTTTAGAGGGTACACAATTCTTGGCTAACAGTTATTATGTTAAGAAGACTAAAGATAGGACCCCAATCCCTTCTGGCTTATAAGGTTTCTGCTGAGAAATCTGCTGTTAGTCTGATGGGCTTTCCTTTGCAGGTTATTTGATGTTTTCATCATGCTACTCTCAAATTTTCTACTTCATGTTGACTTTTGCTAGCCTGATGACTATGTGCCTGGGCAATGATTATTTTTTGCACTGACTCTCCCTGGAGTTTTTTGAGCATCTTGTATCTGTCTAAATCTATAGTGAGACCAGGGAAGTTTTCCTCAATTACTCCCTTAAATAGATTTTCCAAACATTTTGCTTTTTCTTCTTCTCCATCAGGGATTCCAATGATTCTTAGGTTTGGTCATTTTACATAGTCCCATATTTCTTGGAGACTTTGTTTATTTAAGTTTTATTTATTTTTGTCTAACTGGGTTCATTTGAAAGCCTTGTCTTCAAACTCTGAAATTCTTATGCTTGTTCTAGTGTACTGGTGAAACTTTCCACTGTATTTTGTAATTCCCTAAAAGAGTCTTTCATTTCCAGAAGTTCTGTTATTTTTTAAAAATATCTATCTCTTTAGTGAATTTTTCATTCATATCCTGAATTATAGTTTTGGTTTCTTTATGTTGTTTTTCATGAGCTCACGGATCTTAATGAGCTCACTTGCAATCCATATTTTGAATTCTATATGTGCTATTTCAAAATTTTCCTTTTCTTGGAATCCATTGCTGGAGAGCTAGTATGATCCTTTGTGAGTGTCAAAATAGTCATTTTTTTCATACTGTCAGGGTTCTTACACTGTTTCCTTCTTATCTATAGAAACTGTCACTTCTTATTTTTGAATTTACTTTCATTTGGATGGGATTTTTTTTATTTTGTTTTGTTTTTATCTTGTTTCATTTTTCCCTCTTGAGAATGTATGTTGCATGTTGTGTTTGGTTGTTTGGCTTCAATTTTGGATGCTTTCAAGGGGCCAAGGCTCTGTGTGAGTTCCTTGGTTGCATGCAGCCTTTGTGAGGGCTGTCCCGGAGAGTAGGCTCGCTGCCTTCTTCAGTACTGGAGCTGTGCCGGGCTCAGGAAGCTTCTCTCATTCTCCAACACTGTGACCCTCTGGTAGGAGGCATAAAATTGGCTGTGTGTTTCCACCTCCAGGGCCATTGAGTGGCACTTACAAGTATGAGCCAGCTGTAGCAGAAGCTGGTGGGTAGGTGTTTGAACTTTGTCTACTGTGAGGGGTTCCCCCTTGTCTCAGGCAATGGACTAGTCCATGGTAGAAAAGCAAACCACTTCCTTACCATATCTCTGTCCTGAGGTTTATGATTCTCAGTTCAGTCAAACCCTGTGATCTATTTCCAGGCTACGCTGTCACTGAGATCGGCAGAAAATGCCTTTCCAACAACTCTCTGCCTAAACGGTATTGGAGCAGAACCTACTGTCTCAGCTCAAAATAGATAGCTTTGTGGCTCACCTGTTTTCCACTGTGGGGAGCACTGCAGCTCCATGTGGAGAGGGAGGGGTGCACTGCCTTTTGGTTTGTGCAGGTGAGCACCCTTCGTGGTATAGGGAGCGATTTGGGTCTATTGGGCCTCAGATCCCTGGGGGGTGTTCAGGTGCAGCAGTGGTGCCCTAGGTCAGGTCACCTCCAGGCCCCTGAGTGGTGTGCTTGAGTCCTGGCGGCACAAGACCAAGACCTGGTTGGCAGACATGTCCTCCGGCCTCCTTGGGTTCAGGCCCTGTCTGTGGTCCCCTGGTCTGGAAGAGTGCTTAGGCAGGGGGCAGGGCAGCTCTCTGAGGGCTGCTTGCATCTCCTTCTCTCCGCAGTGACAGTGGTCTCCCTCCTTCAGGGCACAAAAGTCCCAGGTCCCTCCCTGACCCTGTAGCAGCAGAGGTGGCAGAGGAAGATCACATCACTTTGTACTGTGCTCCCAGAGTGGCTTCAGTCTGCTGGTGGACTTGCCACCAGGATGGTCGACTCCTCCAGGGAGAGGCGGGTAGCCCCGAGGACAAAAACTATCAGCTCCACCTCCACTGAGGGGAGGTGGGGGGAGCAGTCCTTGCCCCCGGCTCCCTCACTGCCCGTGGCCGGGAGGCTGTCCCATCCACCTGCAGCCAGGCAGGGCCTCTGTCTTCACTCTTCTTCCGTTTTTCAGCTTCTATCACGTCTTTGTTGGAATTCAGTATTTTTCTTCAACCATCTATTCGAAGCATGAAAATCTACTCCCTGATTTTAACTTCTGTCCGTGGGAGGGGCATACACTGGCTTTATCTAGTCAGCCATCGTGAACTGGGGCCCTCAAAATTCTCGATTCTCTTAAATAACCAAGGACATAATGATGTCGACGTAAAGCAAAGAGTCTTTGCCTTCGCAGGTAGATCACTCAGAAGGTAAAGGACAACTTTCTTCAGTATCTCAGTGGGAGGAGACCAACAGTTCATGAAGAAATGTGAATAAAAGCACTTTTTGAAAATCTTATAAGTAAACCCATTAGACCTTAGCCAGCTTTGACCACTGCAAAGCTCCCTTTGAGCTCCCTTTCTGAGAACCTTGTACAGCTTTCCATACTCACGCAGGTTTTGTCCTACACTTTCCTCCTTCTTACTCTGGAACAACCAGTCATTTTACTTTAGGACAAAACTGCTCTTTTTTCCCTTTAACAAAACGTATCCTGCATAGCTTGCTCACAAGCTGTTCCTCTCTGCCTGTATTGCTCCTTTCTAGCAGTCTCGCTCAAACGTACCGACGATAACTCTCACCCGAAGAAACTTCCATTTCACGGAGCAAATTAGAAGATAGGTAATTGTAAACTGTCTGTCACACACCAGCATTTTGCAACAGGCTAGCGGAAGTCCCGAGCGTGCGTCTTGCAATGTTCTGTGATCACGCGGCCCTTCCAGCGCAGCCTCTCAGCAAGGGCAAAATGACGCCTTCGCCGACAGACCAAGCGCACACAGCCTCGCCGCAGCACGGAAATCAGAGGCAAGTGTGGCAGAAACTTACAATTATGCTTAGTAATTAATGTTCCAGCATTCTCTTACTTAGAAATGATCTAGGTACACAATACATATTCATTTAATTAACTTAATTTAGTATCGGTCCCAGTCTAGTTATCTAAAGATGTTAGAAACTATCTTCAAACTGACATACTAAAAAACATAATTACTGTTTAGTCAAAGTTTGTCAAAAGAATGATTCAGTTTGGATAAACACAAATTATATGTTTCTCAATCTTAAATATTTAGTAGAAATAATGCTAGCTTATTTGATCATTAAACCTGCATATGTTTAAGAAGATCATATCCAAGTAGAATAGAAAGCTAAGCTTGTATTATACTTAATGATGAAGACGTGGTGGTTTTTATTAAACCAATAATACTAAACTAGTCTCATTTTCCGAGATTTACCTAAATTATGTAAGCTTGAATTCTTAAAACATTTGAATTAGTTTCTATTAAAATACTTTTTAAAAAGTACATTGAAGGTATTGGAAAGTTGATTTTCTTAGCTTCTGAGAATTTTAGAAATATTCAGTTTATAAAAGCACTTATTTGTTTCTAAGCCAATCAGGATAGAGTTCCTTTAATTTAAGAGATTTTATAATCTAATTTGTCAAGACCATCTGGAGGTTGGAAAATATTATACACTCACACAATGAGACGTAGAGGCCTTTCTGAATTACAGACATACAAACATGTATCAGAGAGAGAGAAAAACAGTTTATGGTTTCAATTCAGAATTTAGTGTTGGGTCAAGAGTAAACAGAATTCCAAAGCCCACTGGTATGGTAGGACGAGCTGGATGTGGGGGTGGGTCCTCACTGTGCTACCAGGGACAGAGCCCCGAGCACAGGCTGGGGCCTGGATGGCCAGGCAAGGGTGAAGCAGAAAGGGCCCCAAAAGCCTTGCCACTTGGGACGAGTAAGTGGGCGGTCCAGATGAGGTCTGGTCCTGTCCAAGTCGCGGCACCAAAACTGGGAAAGAAAGAATGTGCAGGACAATTAAAGAGACTACTTTGTTCAGGCTACTGCGATCCAGAGAAGGTCTGTTGGTGAGAGATGTCTCAGAGCAACAGACGGCGGCTGGTGCGTGTGAAGCAGTGACAGGGAAGCCATCCAGCGTCCCGGGCATCTCGAGGAGAGGAGCTGGCTCTTGTCTGAGCCCTTGAGAAAGGCTGGAGGTCGGCTTCACCTCAGAACACAGGAAGGCAGGAGGGCCTTTGAGGTTTTACATTTTTTGGAACACTTTCCAGGAAAACTGGGCTTATACAAAGTTCAACATTGCCATTGTGTTCCAAACTAATGAAGGCATACTAAAGCCAGAAATAATTTTCTTACTGCATTTAGACTCAATATATTTTGTTCATTGATCCTGTAATTACTAGTGATGCTATAAATTCCTTGTGATTAACCATCTTATATAAACATAGAAACAATTTTAAAAAGCATTCATCGATTATGAAACAGCAGTTTCTCTGTTGGAAAATATTTTCATTTATGGAGAGATTTGTTGCTTCAAAGAAAAGGATCATCATTACAGCCAAAATTCTGGCTTCCCTGTTGAACAGATCTGGGGCAGCCCTTCTTTCCTTGGGTAATGACATCATCAAAAAGGGATTCGCTCAATTAGCCAATTAGACAAACCCCTGCACTCAGCACAATTTAGTGGTTTTTTTCAAAGAAAAACCACATCTCAGGATATTTAAACTTCTGGGTATACATTTAGCATTTCAGTAATAGATCTGACTATAGAAGTAGCAAAATCATTGTTCCAAAATGTAACTTCCCTACCAAAAGCTTTTCATCATTGTTTTTCCTTAAGGGATTTCATAATCAGATTAAATTATAGAAATTCTTGATTTTAGGCAGCTAGGTGTTTTTAAAAAAAGGCTGCCAAATATTCTTACCTTAGATGAACATACAGAAAAAGACGCAGACGATGGTCTCCGGGAAAAGGACGAATGAGGATGAATTCAGTGCCAGGTTTGGAGGGAGTGAACGCCTGTGCTGGCTACCAGCGAGCAGCCCTGAGGCTGTCCGGGAGTAAGTCCTCCCCACTGACCTGAGCGCTCCTAAAGCCGCTGCATCCAGGTGCCAGGAAAGGGCGCCTCCACCCCCCAGACCAGAGGCATGGGAAAGCCCCCCAGGCCCTGCTGGCGGGCTGGCTGAATAGAAGGAGAGGAATCACACAGGCCCCCGCGGCAGCAGTGAGCACTACTGTTTCTGTTCAAGAGAGAAGAAATGGAGCTGCGGGGCACTGAACTGACCAGCAGAGCAGCCGGGCCCAGCTCAGGTTTCCGACTCTGGGTTCAGTCCCCGTCCACTGTCCCGGGAGGAGACCTCTGCATTTGCAGTGTGATGTTATGACTCAAGATTTAGACGACCATCTGTAGTAATGAAAGAAGTGACCTCCGCTTCCCCCACTGTCATGCTAGAGCAGAGGAAGCAGCTGTAGTGTTTCTTTGTGTAGAAAGCAGGGAGGGGGGAGGTGGCTGACACCCAAGGAGCAGAACCACCGTGGCCCCGGCCTGGTGGCAGGGGCTAAGGTGTGCCAAGGAGGGGACATGCCCTTGGTGCTGGCGAATGCCCAAGGCTGCTCTGATGGCCTGGGCTGTGCTGTCGTAAGCATGTTACTCTGGGCGGGGCAGATCAGGAGAGGACGCCAGGAAGAGTTTTACAGCTTATTACACGCACAGTCCCTGGGGAGAGCCCAGTGGGTCCGTAGGGAGGCAGAGGAAGAAGAGGGAACTGGGGACAAGCGCTTTGGTGAGGCAGGGCCAGCCACGGTTAGGATTGGGGGGTGTGAATAATGTCAGAGCTCTGGGGCGGTGGGGCTGTCTCTAGTGTCTGGTCCCTGGCCCTGGGGCGACGATGGCAGGTAGCTAAAGGCCCGGCGTCTGCTCAAGAAGGGAACTGACTGCCTCTAGGCAGGGCCTCAGAACTGGGTCAGGGCAGCATCTACGCACTGTCCCACCCTGCCCCTTGCACCCGCCCCTGGGCATGCCCAGCCGCCCAGCCGCCCACTGCCTCTTGGCTCCTTCTGGCTCCTCTGAAGAGTCTGACCCAGCACCAGGCCCTGGAGCGGAGGGACCCACTCTGGGCCTGGCCTCCTTGTGGTGCCAAAGAGACTTTCAGCTACTTGCAGGTGACTTCTGGCATCTTTTAAATATGCATGAAAGGAAGTGGAGATTTGGGTAATATAAAGAGAACCGTTTTTCCTATTCCCACTTCCTTTATCATTTTCCATTTTCTCTCTTGTCCGCTTTTACTATGAATTTGGCACCTGGAAGTAACCGTGTCAGGATTGATTGAATCTCCAGGGTGTGGGCAAAGGAATGGGCCTTCCACAGACTCGCGAGGTGGTGCCCCTCCCAGCGCCCCTTCCTGGGCTCAGCCGGAAGCCAGGCCCCCAAGCAAGTCTTTCTGTGCAGATGTCATCAATTACCTGAGGCTTGACTTGCCCAAGGTCACAACACATGTGTGTGGCAGAGTCAGAATTCTTGGTCTCTAAACTCTGTGCCCTTCTCGACACACTCATTGTATTTTCAGGATTTAAGCAGTAAGAACCATCCTCACTGTGTCTTCTGCCCTGACTCCTCAACCTCCTCTCTCTCTGCTGCAAGCCCTGGGCAGGGAGGGCTGCGTGGATTTTGACGTGGGCAAGGTAAAGGGATCACTGTCACTTCAAGGCTGACCTTAAGCAGTCCTCCCTGAGGTGCTCAGCACAGCACGAGGGCCTGGCCCCGGGACACGTTGCCCAGGCTTTCCCAGGAAGGAGCCCTTGCCCGGCACCCTCTGCAGACCCAGCCAAGTGCAAAGGTCAATGCGTCTTGGAGGCCTTTGTTTCATCTTATAAAGGCTTCACTATAAAAATACTGCTCTATGTTTCCTGTCGTGTTGGGTAATTGTTCAGTAAATCTGGTCCTCTAGGAGGGAATACTGTATTTACACAATGACTTTGAGTCTTTTCACGCTCCCTGGAGAACACCTTCTGTGATACGGATAACCCAGCGTCAGAGGTCAGCTTTTGGAGCACTTCCTGTGGCGCTCGGTCCCCAGTACGTTCTCCGGAATCAACCACCTTCATTCACGCAGCCTGAGATCACTTGCTCATTCCCTGCTGCTCCAGGCACTGCGAGTCAGTGGCTGATAAGACACTTTCCAAGGGTCACAGCCAGGCGACAAGTCACTAAGGCTGACATTTACAGGAAGAAGGGGAGTTAATCAGGTGGAAAGGGCAGAGAGAGCTGGTCAAGGCAGAAGGGAGAGCGTGTGCAAGTGCCCAGCGAGGAGAAGGCTGCGTGCCCACGGCGAGGTTGGGGAGCGGGGTGCCCACAGGGGCGGCGACAAGGACAGATGGTCCTGGCAGGCTCTATGCCTTCCGTGGAGAACAACAGAGAGTCAGCAAAGACAGTGGGCAGTGAGCGGTGAGCATAGGGTTAGTCTAGGCTGTAGTAGGTGAGCAGCACCCAGCAGGGAAGTCCGGGCTGGCAGGGAGAGATTCGGGTTGCAAACTAAGCAAGAGGTCCGGGCTGGAAACATAAAGCTGGGTCTCGTGGGTACGTAGATGACAAGCGAGCTGTTGTGTTGCCTTAGATCTTCCAGGGCAAGCATGGGAAGGGAAGCAGCCCAGGGAGGGACCGACCCAGAGGAACCAGCCTTTGGGGTGACCCATGGAAGGGGGGTGGAGGAGGAGCCGGCCAAGACTGCCAGATATCAGAGTTGGTCATCTGAAATGGCATTTGCTATTTTTCCTGTTAATCAGTATATTTTTCTTAATGTTACTTTCCATTTAGAGTCTTCATTTAAAAATTTTATTTTTTGAATTGACATAAAATTATATAGGCCGGGCACAGTGGCTCACACTTGTAATCCCAGCATTCTGGGGGTTGAAGCGGGTGGATCACTTGAGCTCAGGAGTTTGAGACCAGCCTGAGCAAAAGAGAGACCCCCATCTCCACCAAAATTGGAAAAATTAGCCGGGCATGGTGCTGCACACCTGTAGTCCCAGCTACTGGGGAGGCTGAGGCCGGATGGCTTGAGCCCAGGAGTTCGAGGTTGCAGGGAATTGTGAAGATGCCACTGCACTCCAGCCCCAGCGATGGTGAGGCCCTCCCTTCCCCTCTCAAATATATATACACCGTAATATATTTATGGTGTACCACATGTTGTTCTGAAATACGTATACATTATGAAATGGCTAAATCAAGCTAATTAACATATGCATGACCTCACATAATTATTTTTTGTGGTGAGAACACTACTCCCAGCAATTTTTGAGGATACAATTGTTACTAACTATAGCTTACCAGTCCTACAACAGATCTTTTAAATCTATTCCTCCTATCTAACTGAAATTTTGTATCCTTTGACCAACACCTCCCCAGTTCCCCAGCCTCGGCTCCCCAGCCCCCAATCCCTGGTAAACACTACATTTTTTTCTTTTAGTTTTCTTTCGTTTTTCTCTCTTTTAAAAGTGCATCTTTTCTTTGTTTTTGTTGGAGTTCTTTACAGAAGAAGGCCAAGAAGACAACAAGCATCTATCACCAAGTCTTGAATTCTAGAGAATTTAGTTTTCTTTCCTAAAATTCCTTGAAAGAACAACAGCAAGCCGATGCTTCAGTAAAAGCAGCAAAGCATCCATGTGGCCGAGGCCCGCACAGGGTCCTGTCTGCCAAACCGTGTGGGGGGCAGAGCTGCGCAGCAGAGAGCTTTGTCGCTAACCTGGAGTCAGCATTAGAGAGCTGAACTGACCCCAGGGAAATCCAGCTTTATTTTTTCTGCTCTCCCCACCCCCCACGCAGAGTTTATTCATTGTAGAACTTCTTTGTAAAGTGATCTTTGTGTTCTTTTTGAGCTTGAATTATACTCGAATGTTCTCCTGGAATGTTTTCATTTTCCTTTAAGGGAATACATTTATTGACTCTCTGGAACTAACCGGGCGGAGGCAGCACGGCCAGGAGGGAGCAGGGCTGGCTGCGCATCGCTCCCCGGGACGAGTGCGCTCTAACGTCCCTTGCTGTGGCCCGTGTGGCCTTCTGTAGCTGCAGTTTGCTCTTTAAACACATTCAGATGCCATTCTTTGACAGATTTGTGATCTTGGGCAAGTCCCTTAACTTCTCGAAGGGTTCGTTGTCCATCTGTGGAAGGGGGATAAGAGTAATAGCCAATCTGTAGGATTGCCAGGAGGGTTGAAGGAGAAAACGTATCACAAACGCCTGGCGTCTCGTGAGTGCTCACAAAGCTGGCAGTTCTGGCTGAAATGGACAGGCCATACACATGGTTCCTGTGGGAGGAACACCTGTCATGATGCGAAAAACTGCCGGTGAAGCATGACATGACGTTATTATGCTGTTTTCAAAAGCACCAGTACCAGGCAAGATGTGGTCTTTGGCTGTGCAAAGGCACCGACAGCAGGGCGGGGGATCCTCTCCCGCTGGCGGCCCCGCCGGGGCTGCGGGTGAAGAACGGAGCTGCCTCCAGTGCCCTGCGTGGTCTGGTCCACGCGGCTCCTGCCTGGAGGCACACAGCCCGCCGCTGCCTCCCACTTCACTCCCTGCTGCAGCCTGTGGCTGGAGTGTGTTGGCAGGGCCGGTGTGTCCACGCCTGAGTCACTGTGGCCAGGGCTGACCCAATGTTCATGTGTCTCCTGTCTCTACTGATGCACCTTGGGGTGAACTGGAAATTCCAGTTTTTGGGGCCCCTTCTCCTAAGACGTCGGCAGATGGAGGGTGCTGGAGACTAAGAGTCAGAGGCGTCGGTTTAAGGTTAAACTTCAGTGCACAGAAAGAAAATTCAGTAGTGCACAGGACACACACAGACATTCTGCAAGAAAAATTAGTTTTAGTATTTAAAATATTTGTCACAAAAATTTGCAATATGGGAACATTAAAGAAGCAAATGTTGAAAACCTTTGCTGTCAGCTTCTGCGTCTTTGTGCACGCAGTGTCGTGACAGGCTAGGCCCTTCAGAAGTGCTTCTGTATCCTTCCCTGGCCTGCTGTGTCCAGGGTAGCCGGTCCTGGGTAACCTATCTCAAACACGCCATTTACCTTTGAAACAAAGTCATTTTGGGTGGTCCACTCTGCTGGCTCTCAGGTCAGCATGATGTCATCTTCAGGCCCCTGTCCTCAGGAGCTTACAGCCTAATGGGAAGACAGGTAAGTGACAAAGAAATATGTCAAGAGCTGTAAAAAGGCAGCCTCAGTGGGGAAGCCATGCGAATCAGGTGAGCCCCGGTGAAGGTGTTTGGGGTGCACAGCTCAGCAGGTGAGAGTGTCCAGCTGGCTGTTCATTCACATCTCTGACCCCTGTGCCTCACTGTCCTGAGCACTGTCCAGTGATAGTTTAACACACACGTCCAGAACATACCGGTGACCTGCCCCCTGCACAGTCCTGTTTGTACCCAGGTTGCAATATGCAGCTGTTCAGCACAGCTCTCCACCAAGCCGCCGTCCTGCAAAGGGCAGGAGACCAGGTCCCGTCGCCCCATGATGCTAACTTTTTGGTGCCCATTCTCTCTTCCAGGAAATAGAGGCAATGACTCCTGCCCTGGAGAGCTAAATGGCATCGTGTATGTTGAAACCATTTTCAAAGTTCTCAAAACTACATACCCATCACGTGTCACTAATTAATGTAGCTCGATATACAAATGTTCACATTCCTGACTGTGACTGTCAGTGTGATGTCTCATCAACATGGAGAACACGTTACGTGTTGTATTGTCATGAACAAAACTTTCTTTTTCCCCAGAGAAACTGGCAGATGTTAGCGTTAACTTAACTTTGCAAATAAGTTAATTATTTCCCAGAATAAGTCACTGTGACTTATCCAAGGGCTTTAGTTGTTGGGAAGCAGAGCCCGGATTTCATTCCTAAAGCTGCTGGTCTGCCAGCTCACTGCGGATTGAGCAACATTGATAGCCCCGCAGGAATCAAACGTGGCTGGACGGCAGCAGCTTAGGAATTTTCCCCGTGAGAATTTCTGGCTCATCTGATGATGATGCAGGACGGCTCTGCCATGGCACTGACTCAGCCTCAACGGCTGCCACAAATACTAGGCACAGCCTGAGCAGGAGGTGACGCCGCCCTCAGCCCGCCTGGCCTGGGACTGCGGACAGGAAAAGGAAACCGTCTTTTGCAAAAGACCCCTTAGAGCCAAAGCTCAGCTCTAGGGAAAGGCGAGGTGGATGCCTTTGTATCGTTTTACTGAATAATGAGATTTACTGAGCTAAATACACAAGTCCTTGGAGTGTGGGGCACGCAGATGACAGTATGAAGATATACAAGGAAGAGCTCCTTTGTCTGCCGAGCTGGAAGACTTATTTTGCCTTCTAGATGTTAATGCTTTGTAGAGGCTTCCTCTCCCCCAGTTCCCAGGGTTCTCCGTGGGGATGTGTTTGAGGGATAACGAGGAGTTGGGAGAAAAGAATTCCACTAGGGTGGGCCATGGGGTGCCACAGAAAAGTTTCCAACTGGTGTTAGAGGCCCAGCTCAGCCGTGGGCCACAGGCTGTCCTTATGGAGCACTTGGGCGAAGCGTCTCATCCTGGAACGCAGCAGGAGTGAGACTGGGAAACTCTAGGGATTTTCAATTCTAAAACCCAATAAGTGCCTCACTCCAGGTGTCGCAGGCGTCAGCCCAGTGAGGAGCGTCAGTGCTTTCCGGGTCTCTCTGCTTTTGCAAAGGTGTAGTCTCAGGTCAAAGTGTCAGTGGAAGGGTGTGGGGGTCAAGGTGGGTTTCCACGGGGCTGTCAGGCATTTGACAGGTACCTAGAGAGTCACCTGCACTCTCCCTGGAGGAAATGTGTTTATTGTTAGTATTTTCCACCCTGATGCAAATTCCTAGAAGTCCTGTCATGAGGGGCTCCCACGTTAAAGTTGCCAGATTTAGAAAATAAAAATGCAAGATGCGAGTTACATTTGAAATTATCAACGAATAAACAACAAATGTTTGTTTGCCTCTTTTTAGTATAAGTATGTCCCAAATATTACATGAGACACACTCATACCAAGCCAATGCTCATGTTTTTGCTGATGTAAGTTCCGTATCCTGTATTTTCTCTGACCCCTCTGTCCAGGATGGAACTCGACCTGACAGTCTGTTGCTTCCCTGGCGTTCTTGTTTTGTTTGGTGTCTTTCATTTTAGCTTCTAGGGTCAGTCTTTGTGTGTGATTATATTCTAGACGCATGTGCCTTGTGTAAAGAGTGTGGCGTCTCATCTAAGAATCCGTTTTCTGCACGAGCACGCTGAAATGAGTTTCGCTCGCACAGATGCATCGCGTTTCTGCCAACTGATTTTCTGTTTCCATCCAGTATGTTTTGTTCTTTCTTCTTTTCCTCTTTTTGTGTTTTGTAATGAAGAACTGTTCCTTTATATTTTTCCCCTTCCTACTAAAAATAAGTCCATAATTTTGTCTTTTTTTAATATTACAAGAGTAATGTATATATTTCAATTAGCAAAGCCTAAAGTTAATTAATGTCTCTATCAGTCCCCCTACTGACATAAGAACATTGGAATTTAATTCTGGTAATTGCTTTCCATTTTCCATGTTATCTGTTAGCATTTTAATTCTACCACCTTATTTTACTTTGCCATTATTTTAATGTTTATTCTATAGTCAATATTTATTTATTATATATTTATCAAGACATTTACCAGATCCTTTGCTCATTATTGCTTCTCGCATTTTCCTTCCTTTGGGTCAACTTCCTGCCTATTTAAGTAAATTCTTTAATAGTTGTTGCGGACAGAATAATGGCCCGCAAAAACATCCACGTCTTAATCTCGAGAACCTGAGATTATGTTATGTTACACGTGTTCGATCAAACTAAAATGGCCAAGGAGGCCTCCATTCAAGTTCCTACCTGTAATCTATCTCAGTATGTAAACAAATGGAAAACTTAGGAATGAATAGCTGAATGTCAGCTGGGGCCAACTGCTCAAACAGCATTCACATAAGATGGACACAGCTGTATCAGGCTCGTTTGTGTCACACTTCTGTTTTCTGCATGTCACTGTCTTTTCTCTGTCTACAGACGTGACCTGCTGTCAAGTTCTAGAGTCACAAATAAAAGCTGACTGAAGATCTACAAAACTAGATTTGTGATAGTCTTTCCTTTTAACACATTGCAGAGGGGACTAAAGGTGCAGGCAAGGGAGTGCGGTTAATGTTGCTAACCAGCTGACCACGAGGAAGGACATTGTTCTGGATTAGCCAGGGGACACAGGGCCACTGCCAAGGTCCTTTAAAGTGGAAGCAGGAGGCAGAGGAGGATGTTGGAGTCAGAGCAAGACTTGAAGATGCTCTGCTGCTGGCTCTGAAGATGAAAAAAGGGCCATGAGCTGAGGAACACAGGCAGCCTCCAGGAGCTGAAAAAGGCAAGGAACAGACCCTCCTCTATGCTTCCAGAAGGATCGCAGCCCTGCCCACACCTTGATTTTAGCTCACTGGGACCCACTTTGGACTTCTGACTTCCAACACAGGAAGAGAATTAATTTGTGTTGTTAGGGAAATTTCCATGCATACTAGGGGAATTTCTGTGCTGATTCTGCTTAAAACCACAAAGCAGCTAAAATGGACGCTGACACCTGTCAGCCTTGCAAACTAAAACCACAGAGCAGTTGAGCAAGGCTGAACAAAAGTGCAAGCCTGTCATGATTATGATGTTTGTTATAAGCCTATCATGATTCTAATGTTTATTAGAAGCCTATCATAATTCTACTTCCCTGCCTGGGCGGCCGCGGGGTGCACAGCCCCTCAGGATCTTGTCCGCAGCTTCCGGATGCCTGGACCCGTGCGGCCCGCTCTGGGCTCTGGAGCTCGCAGCTCAGCGCAGGCTTCATCCTCCCTCGGGTGCTTCATTTCCCAGGGAGCGGAGATTTTGAAATGTCTCAGCACAGATAGGATTACAGTTTTCACTAAGCAATTTTAATTTCACCTGAAGTCTGCCCTAGCCCAACTCCTATTTAAGAAAATTTTAAAAATATAAGGTTTTAAAAATCAGGCTTAATGGGCTAGAAAATTTTTCATATTTTGATAATTTTTTATTTGGTCCTTCTGCAATACTGATATAGTATTTAAAATTATCACATTTTTCTCAAGAGGGAATTTCCCAAATCAGATTTTTTTTACTAATCAATTATAGTTTCAGCTAAGGTCTGTCGTAGCCAACTCTCGGACACACAACTGGAGGCGCCACCTCCTTCGGTGGGCAAGTCTGTCTGCAGACACTTCGGCGGGTTTCCCGCAGGTGCTGCGGGAGGGAACGAAGGCCCACCCAGATGCACGATTCACAGTGGAAAACTGCGGGAGAGACAGTCTTGGTTAAAAAGGGGATTTTTCATGTTTATCTACTTTGGCTAAACTTTCTACTGGCTCAGCCTTGGATTGTCGGATGTTGTGGGGTGTTTCCAAGGAAAACTGGCTGGCGGATTCTCTCTGAGAACTGACCGTGATGGGAAAGTATGTCTGCTGTATTCATCAAGCACTCTGCTGTATTCGCACTGGACGAGATCTGAAATGCGTGATTCCCCAAAGTATTTCACTGACAGTAAGACTCACAGGAAGTTCTTTACCCAAGAGAACTGCTGCAGGGTAAGGGAAGTGGGCCCTGGAGCGAGCCCTCCTGGTCGGACCCCTTTGCCGCCTGGGGGCTGTCACCTCAGCTGTAACGCAATCTCCCTACACAGCGTTTCACAGCTGAGAAGCAAGTGGAGCCAGAGTGTGCGTCTCGTAGGGCTGTTGGGGCTTAAGTCGGAGGGAGCATGCAGAGTACTTGGGGAAGCACTTCGCTGTGCTCTCAGGACCATGCGCAAGGCCTCCAGCCCCTGCTCCCAGCACACGTGGGCAGTCCCTGCAAAGGATCCGCTCGTCAGCAGCGGTTAGAGTAGAGGGGATGCCTCACGCTTCCTCTCAGGACGGACAGTCCAGCCGGTGGAGCACAAGAAAGCACTCTGGGGGATGAGGAGGCCAAAGACTCTGTATTAGGTTCCTGTAGCTTAACAAATCACCATGATCTGGGTGGCGCAGCACAACAGAAATTCGCTTTCTCACCCATCTGAGGCCAGAAGCGGCAACCCAGCAGGACCATGCCCCCTCTGGGGTCCCAGGCGAGAATCTGTTCCTTGCCTCTTCCAGCGTCCGGCGGCTGCTGCATTCCTGAGCTTGTGGCCACACCACTCCTACCTCCTTCCTGACCACGCAGCCTCCACCGTGTGTCTATCTTGTAAGGACACATGTGATTGTGTCTGGGGACGCTCGCATAGTCCAGGGCAAGTTCCTCCTCGCTAGTTCTTTCCCTTAGTGACACCTTTTGCCATATAAGGTAATTTTCACTTCTCTGTGTGTGTCTCTGTGTCTCCTCTTCTTACAAGGACACAAGTCATTGGATTTAGGGCCCATCCTAATGCAGGATGACCTCATCTTAACTAATTACGTCTGCAAAGACCCTACCTCCAAACAAGATTGCATTCTGAAGTTCCAAGTGGACAGGAATTTTGGGGCACACTATTTGCCCCACTGCACTCCATACGTAGATGGTAGCACTTGGCAAATGTACAATTCAATGCTTGCTTTTTGACTCCTGTGCCCCTTTTTGGATGGGCAGGGCACGTGTTTTATCCCAGGGCCTAGCATTACCCACTAGGTGCCCAAGAGACTTCTGGCAAATGGATGAGTTTCATTCCTGAATCTTCCACATTTTCCTATATTAACTTGCATACTTGGTTACATATTTACTCATAGAAACTAGAGACGACCCGTTTCTTCCATTTTTATTTTTAATGCTTTCCCCTTAAGACAGGAATTAGTTTGGTCAGCTCTATTGCTAATGTTATTCACAGATACAAATACTGTGCCTGATTTCGAATCACAAACCCCATCATCCGGCAAGGATGCACATCCCTGCAGCCCAGCCTCTGCAGAATGTTTGGGATGCAGCGTCAGGTCTCTAACCCACCGGCCTCTCTGCCCACCCACATTTCGGGCGGGCCACTCTCTCTCAGGCACTTGCCGTTCCCTGGGCATGGCCCCTGTTGCGGATGGTGCCCAAGGGACTTGTGCTTTCACCTGCGCCTGGCGCTCTGAATGAGACGCCCCTGGAGGGTTGAGAGCAGCTGATGGGTGGGGGCTTCCTGAGGATGTCAGGGTGGGTGGACGTACGGGGGGAGCAGCACCGAGAAGGGAGGGAGCGGACCGGGGCTGTGTGCCCAGAGTGGGTCAGTGGTCTGCGGTGCTTGGCAGGCCCTGGAGACCAGGTTCAGGGAAGCCCTGGCGTGGATTTAGTTGACAGTGACTAGATTAGGTCTGTAGACACCTGCTGTAGCCCTGGCCCTATCCAGCCGCAGGCTCTGCTGAGTTGCTTTGTCACTCCTTGGGAACAGCTCTGTGGGCCCTGCCCTCTCCCATCAGATCTTGGAATTGAAGTCACTCCGTCACTTGCTCTGTGGCCTCACCTACTCTGGATGCCTGTGCCCCGCTGCTCTGTAGCTGCTGAATACCAGATGGTAAGCCCCGAGGCAGGGATGGCATCGTCCTTGTTCAAAACGTTAGTTTCCTGCAGGAACGACTGACTGCGTGTGGAAGAGCCGGTGGACAAGCCAGGGCTCGGTCTGGGGGCAGCGGCGCTCAAAGTCTCAAGAGATGAGGGTGCTGGCACGTGTGGCCTTCCGCTGGCCGGAGGAGCTGGAGGCCTGGTGGCCAGCAGCGCGTGAGGGGAGGCCAGAGCGCCAGGTTCAGCGTGTCGAGCGCCAAAGTGGGATTGGAGACGGGGAGCCCGTGTTGCCTCCGTGCAGCTGCCGCTCCTGCGTCCCCAAGCGTCAGGGTGTGCGGTGAGTTTGGGCCTCTGTCGTTCACGGTATCGGGAGTCAAGGGCGACCTAGAGCTCTCCCAGCACTTGGTGTCGGTCCTTCCCTACCTCATCGGATCCGGAAAAACTCTCAGAGACTGTGTTAGTCAGGGTTCGCCAGAGAGAAAGAACCAAAAGAGTAAACATAGAGGATTTATCGAGGCAACTGCCTCAGGAGTGTGGAGATGAGGGAGTCCTGACCTGCCGTCTGCAGGCCAGAGAAGGAGGAAAGTCGCTGGGGTAACTCAGTCCAAGTGCAACGGTCTGAGGACCAGGAGTCCCGACGTCCGGGAGAAGATGGGTGTTTCAGGTCAAGAAGACAGCAAGTTCACCCTTCCTTCTTCTTGTTATATCTGGGAACTCAACGCACTGAACCATGCCACCCGTGGTCCTACGTCTGGTGATGTAGACCTTTACTCAGCCCACCAGTTCAAATGCGTGATCTCTTCTGCAAACACCCTCCCAGAGACACCTGGAAATAATGCTTTAGCTGCTCTCTGGGCTTCCCTTAGCCCAGGCAGGTTGACACATAAAATCAGCCATTACAGACAATAATGGCCGCTTAACTTGTGCTTCCCAAGCCTACCAGAAAGTCCTCGTCCACCAGCTCTACCCTGGAACCCCGGGAGGGGAATTCTGGGAAATGTAGTTCCCAGCCTGGCACAATACACAGGGCTCTAGTGGAAAAGCCACACCACATTCATTGTAGAAGTTATGGTTATGATAATATTAAAATAATAGTTATAATATTAAAATAACAATTGCAATAGCTAAAATTTACATAGCACTTCTGATGTGCCCTGCACTTTTTAAGAACTTAACATATAGTAATTAGCATGAAGCCCAACATTTTAGTCATATTGAAATATAAGAAATTTTGTAGCTTTTCATGGCAGTTTTCTTGTAACTTTTCCTTTTGACATAAAAAAATCTAGGAAAACTTTTTTTAAAAAAGCTTT
The DNA here is from genome assembly GCA_963575035.1 of Avahi laniger. NCBI lineage: Eukaryota > Metazoa > Chordata > Mammalia > Primates > Indriidae > Avahi > Avahi laniger. The sequence continues at coordinate 66,401 of CAUYSK010108578.1, forward strand.
ATTGAGATTTAATTCACATACCATAAAACTCACCCTTTCAAAGTGTACACTTTGGTGATTTTTAGTATATTCATAGAGATGTACAATCATCACTGCTATCTAATTTTAGAGCATTTTCATCAACCCCAAAATAAACCTTCTTTCCCCTAGTCCCTGACTCTGGAAACCACTAACCCATTTTCTGTAGATTATTTAAATAAAAAAAGATTTGCCTATTCTGGACATTTCCTATACATGCAATTGTACAATAGATGGTCGTTTGTGACTGACTTTTTCATTCGGCATGATGATTTCAAGGTCACCCGTACCGCAGTGTGCGTCAGTATTTTGTCCCCTTTCATGGTGGAATAATGCTCCATTGTGGAGATACCAAATTTGGCATTCATTCATCAGCTGATGGACGTTTGGGTTGTTTCTACATTTTATCTATTATAAACAATGCTGTTATGAATTTTTACGTACAAGTTTTTGTGTGGATGTATGTTTAATTTCTCATGGATATATACCTAAGAGTGGAATTGCTGAGTCATATGGTAACTCATGTTTAAACTTTCAAGAAACTGTCAAATTGTTTTCCAAAATGGTGGCACCCGTTTTACAATCATGCAGGCAGTGTTTGGGGTTTCCAGCTTCTCCACATCCTCACCAACACTTGCCGTAGTCTGCCTTCTTGATTCGACCATCTTAGTGGATGTGAAATGGTATCTCATTATGACTTCAATTCACATTTTCCTTATGATTAATGATGTTCAGCATTTTTTCATGTATTTATTGGCCATTTGTATATTTTCCTTGGAGAAATATCTATTCAAATTTGTCCTGTTACTGTTTAGTTGCAAGACTTCTTTACATATTCTTGATAACAATTCCCTTATCATTTATATGATTTGCAAATATTTTCTCTCATTCTGTGGGTTGTCCTTTCCCTTTTATGATGAGGTTCTTTAAAGAACAATAACTTTATGTTTTGATGAAGTTCGTATACTTATTTTTTCTTTTGTTGATTATGCTTGTGGCATCAGTCCAAGAAAACATTACTTGACCCAAGGTTGTGAAGATTTATTCCTATGTGTTATTCTAAGAGTTTTATAGTTTTAGTTCTCACATTTAGGTCTATGATTCACTTTGAGGTGATTATTGTATGTACATTGTGGGGTAGAGATCCAACTTCATTCTTTTGCATGTATGTATCCGGTGGTCTCAGTGCCATTTGTTGAAAAGACCGGTCTTTCCTCATTGAACTTCTTGGGACCTCGTCAAAATCAAATTGACTATCTATGTGTGGGTTAATTTCTGGACTCCCAATTCTATTCCAGTGGTGTCGATCCTCATGCCAATATCACACCCTCTTGATTTATTGTCCTTTTGCAGTAACTTTTTTTTTTTTTTTTTGAGACAGAGTCTCGCTTTGTTGCCCTGGCTAGAGTGCCGTGGCATCAGCCTA
>CAUYSK010108579.1:0-10084 GCA_963575035.1 Avahi laniger
TAGGAACGGAAGTTCCAGGAAAGGTTTTGCTTTTCCTGAGTAGCTGGTTTATTTTTATTTTAACGATTATGTGATTCTTGTTATTGATGCCATTGTCCACTTTTAGCTGCCAAGAAGTTCAGAGTCAAACCTGAATCACACTACTAGCAAGCGGCACAGGATTCTACGGCATTCGTGTGTACACCCAAGTCATCCCTGCTGCCATCTTATTTTCCCACACCAGGCTTTCTTCATTATGATGATATCATATTTTTTTATATCCTATTTTACTCTACACATCTCTGCAAGCCACTGTAAATACTCCCTGGGGGATAGATTAAGTACAAACATGTGACCAAACAAATCAGATGGGTAATTGACAGAAACAACTTTTTTTAAAATAATTTTAATCCATATTTTTTTTTTTTTTTTTTTTTTGGTAATCTTGCCTTGTCCGTCTTTAAATGGCTGTGTTTGCAAACTAACATCTGCCAGATTGAATGAAGAATGTGTTTTTAAATTACCATTGGTATTCTTAACTTCTGTTGAAGGCCACTATTGGCCTTCTTCCAAATGATATGCTACAAACAGCTTCCACTGAGTTCTGCAAGAACATTTTGGGAATGTTTCCCCAAACCAAACAGATTTCCAGGTGGTGCTAGGAAGCATCCATAAACCTGGCAGCAACAAAAGTCAGCAGCACCAAATAGAAGAGCCAGGGGTCTGAAGGTATATGGGGGGAGGGAGTCTGTCCCTTCTCACTGCCTCCTTCCCTTGGTCACAGTGAATTGTCCACTTCCTCCTCTGGGCCTCAGTTTCCTCATGAGAAAAATGAGAAGAGTTGCTTAGCAGTTAGGTCTGGTTCAGAGGAGAAAAAGACAGGAAGAACACGGAACTCTCCGTGACAGAGCAATGAAAACGTAGCTGAGCAGCGTGGAAGAGCAGCTCTTCATGTGCTCCTCAGTTTTGTCTGTGAGTGGCTCTCTGAGGCCGCCAGCCCCTGCCTCTGAAACGCAGGGGCTTTGGGGGAAGAAGGTGGGTCCAGGAGAGTAAACCAAAGACCCTGTTTAAGGAAATGTGAGAATTATCATATTTTTTAGGGATCAAGCAATGTCTATTCCTTTCATATATAGTCTCAATAGTCTCACTTTTTCCCTTATTTCTCTCTCCCTAGTCTCATTTCTAAAAACTAGACATATCTTTTTTAAATGTTTTGTTATTGTAGTAAAACACACATAAACATAACACTTACCATTTTTAAGTGTACAGTTCATTGGGCGTATTCACATTGTTGTGCTACCATCGCTAACAACCGCCATCAGAACTTTTTTCATCTTGCAGAACTGAAACTCTGTACCCACCCAACACTAACTCCCCACTCCCTCCATCCCCCAGCCCCTGGTAACTACCATTCTACTTCTGTCTCTATGAATTTGGCTACTTTGGGCATCGCTCATAAGTGAAATCATACAGTATTTATCCTTTCGGGACTGGTTTATTTCACTTAGCATAATGTTTTCAGGGTTCATGTATGTTGTAGCATGTATCCGAGTTTCTGTCCTTTTTAGAGCTGAATAATATCCCATTGCATGTATATACCACACTTTATTCATTCAACTGTTGATGGACATCTGCGTTGTTTGTACCATTTGGCTATTGTGAATAATGCTGCTATGAACATTGGTGTAAAAATATCTGTTTGAATCCCTACTTTCAATTCTTTGGAGTAGATACCTAGAAGTAAAATTGATGGATAGCAAACATATGTCTCTCTCTCTTTTTTTTTTTTTGAAGTGTTTTTATTGTGTAAAGTATCTTACATCCTACATCTCTACAACAGTAGAGAGGATAGTATATGTAGCCCCATGAACCCAACACTCAGCTTCAGCCATCACCAACCCAAGGCCAATCTTGTGGCATCCATACCCTACTCCCTCCACCACTGGAGTACTTTAAGGCAAACTGAAAACATCATATTATTTCATTCATAAATATTTCAGAGTATAGTTCTAGCAGAAATGATCTAGATAGGGAGTAATATGCATCGTGAGTGCCTAATTATTAAACACCAATATGGGCAAATATTCATTGAATAAACAATTATCATTGTTTGTAACTTTGTTTAAAGGGGCAGCCCTTTAATGTTTTATTGTAAAAATTTTCAAACATGCTACGAACTAGAGGAAATTCAACAATGAACCCCAATGTGCACATCACCCAGCTTCAATGGCTATCAGTAGCAAAATGGTACTCTCCTTAAAAATGTAGACATTAGGCTGCTCAAATGATATTCTGACACTTTATTCCTCTGTCGGAGAGGACAGAGACTGGAATGGAAGTGACAATAGGGATAACCCTTTCAGTTCTGGAAAAGTTTATTACTCATCATAAAAGCACATATTTTTAAGTGGCTGAATCTTTGCTATAAATGCTCATAAATATCAGTCTGAATTCTCAGCCACAAATGTGATTTGCGGTTTATCTGAGCTCACTTGTCTTTCCTCTCTGGTCTTTCCTCGGGTGACTTTGAGCTTTCCCAACATAGGTGGTTATTTACAGAAAGAACAACTTGACATTAAAATAAAGGAAGTGGCTCAGAAGTTATCTCTCCTTTTATCATAAGCACAGAAAATGTGTTGTTATGCATTGATGTTGTACGGATGTTCAACTTTTTATTTAATGAGGAATTTGTATAATTTTAGAAAAAGAGGCATTTCCCAGTTATTTTTGTAAATGATTTCATCACTCAGATTTTGTTGCACAACAAATCCGCCCCCTAAATTTAGTGGCTTAAAACAACAATCATCAGGATGAAAGAGTTTTTCTCTGTTAGATATCAAACCCAATATATAGTTCATTGATTCTAACTCATTTTATTATCTTTAAAATTAGGCTGTCTCTAATAATCTATGACACTGTGTAATTTGCTCTTCAGCAATAGTCAAGACATATTTTTCGTTGCCTCTACAAAACTACTCGGATTATCATCACTTCAGTGGAGTTATGTGCATTGTTGTATGCAGGTGTTGAGTTAAGTGATCTTCACAAAGATTACACTATAATTCATCATGAAAATGAGAGGTCATTGTGTATCCAGAAAGGTGCTGAAATAGATCAGTTGGGTAGAAAATTGATATTAGTGAAACAAATTTTCATTGTTGGAGAAATGACCTTGATTACACAGACATTTCCTTGCAGAGCTATGCTTTATGAGACCTAAGAAAAGATTAGATGACATTGTGTTACATTTTTTGACAGAGATGTATGCAAAAGTATTGCACTTCGCATACTAAGAAAATTCTCAAAATGAGTGTCAGAAGCTTAAAAAAATTTCTGTAATCAATAATTGAGTACTCCTTTAAGAAATGCTACATATCCAATGCAATTAATGGCTGCAAGTAACAGAAAACCTTACATAACATCAGCTCAACAAAGTGTAAGTTTGCTTCTCAGCAACAACGTAAAAGAATTTCAGAGGCAGCCTGTACAGGATTAGTAGATAGCTTCATAAAGTTATCAGGAATGCAGATTTCTTACTGCTCTGCTATCCTGAACACATGACTTTCACCTCATGGTGTATACAGCTGCTTCAGAGCCAGATATCATGTCCATATTCCAGCTAGCTGATTGGAGGAAGCAATGAAGAGAGAGCAAAGGGTAGATGCCTGCTGACTTTTTAGAGAATTTCCCAGAAATTGCCACATAGTATCTACTTTATTTCATTGATCAGAACATAGTCATAGAGGCACTCCTAGTTGCAAGAAATGGTAGTAAGTATCTTCTTTATTCAGGCAGCAATGTGCCTAACTAAAAATCAGAGGCTCCATTATTGAGGAAGAAGAGAAAAATAGATGTGGACAACTGGAAGTCTCAAGCACATTAAAGTTTTCAGATGAAAACTATGAAACCATAGCATTGTCTTTTTATTTTTTAAATCTTACTTGTATAAGTAATTATTTTCACTATTTTGGTCCTAATATATTTGTGTCTTTGCTATTTTTTCTTGATCAGTCAGGCTAGCATTTTGTCTGTTTCATACTTTTTTGTCAAAGTACCACCTTTTGGTATTGTTGTTCTTCTCTATCGATTCTTGTTTTCCAGTTTTTACATCACATTTTTAAAATTATTTCATTTCATTTGCTTACTTTAGTTTATTCTGTTCTTTTTCTAGCTTCTTGGATTGGATACATAATTCATTTCTTTTCAAACTTGTTTTGTTTTTCAAACATAACAATAAACTTGCCTATTGCGATATTGTGAAATGATGAAAAAATACATATTTGGTCTCTGCCCCTGGTTCTCGGCACAGAGTTCCTAACACCTTTGCAATTTCCTGATTGATAGGGGTGCTAGGTGTATCTTTGGATCTAATATTTGGTCTTTGTCCCTGGTTCCTAACACAGAGCTCCTAATTCCCTAGAATTTCCCGGCTAACAGAAGTATCTTTTGCTCTAATGAAGCAACTCTTGGTGTGCTCCTGGATGGGGGCCGGTCATCAGAAAGACCACGCTGGAACTTTCAGCCCCATCCTCCAGGAAGGGAAGAGTGGTTGGAGACTATAGTGATCAGTCATGTCTACCTGAGGAAGCTTCCGTAACACTCCCTGAATGGAGTTCAGAAAGCTTCCAGATTGTGGAACACATGGAGGTGCCTGGAAGGTGGTGCCCACAGGGAGGGAATGGAAGCTCCACTCCCTTCCTACATGCCTTGCCCTGCACGTCTCTTCCATCTAGCTATTCATCTATATCTTTTGCAATGTCCTTTGTAATAAATCGGTAAACATAAGTAAAGTGTTCCCCTGAGTTCTATGAGCTGCTCTAGCAAATCAACTGAACCCAAAGAGAGAGTCATGGTAACCCCAAATTTATAGCCATTTGGTCATAACCTGGGACTTGAGACTGGCATCTGAAGTGGGGGCAATCTTGTGGGACTGAGCCATTAACCTGTGGGATCTGACACCATCTACTGGAGACAGATAGTGTCAGCATTGAATTGGATTGTACAGGACCCCTAGTTGGTGTCCTGGGGAGAATTGGTTGTTGGTGGGAAGAAATCTCCACACATTTCGGTGACCAGAGGTGAAGCATTCTGTGTTGAGTGTTGTGTGGAGAGTTGGAGTAGGAAAAATAGTTTGGTTTTTCCTATCTCAGACGATGATATGTAGCATATAAGAAGCATTTAGAAGCAATAAGTTTATATATACTATTTTCCTAGTCATTTAGTTCTAAATACTATGTAATTCCCAGTGATTTCCTCTTAAACCTGTAAGTTAAGAGGTCATTTTTAAACTTAGAATACATGTGTGATTTAAAAATATCTTCCTCATTTAATTTGATCATGATTAGTAAACTATTGTCTGAGCTGTAATGTCAGTTCTTGGAAATGTATTGAGACTTCCTTTGAAAATAGTCTATGGACAATCTTTTGTAAATATCCCATGTTTTCTCAAAATAATGTCTAAATCAAGCTTGCTTGTCAATTTGATTGTGAAATCTTTTAAATCATTACCTTTTATTGTTTGTTTTTTAAAAATATATGCCTCTGTTAAAATCTTTCAATGTGTTTGTGGATTTGTTCATCTCTTCTTAGAACTCTTTTAGTTTCATATTTTGTAATTATAATGGGTAGTATCCTTCTTTAAGGCTGTTGTTTATTAAATTTCTCTGCTATAAGAAGCTTTCTTTTGGTATTTGCTTGCTATATGTTTTTCCATTTCTTTATTTTCAACTTTTCTGTGTATCTTTGTTTTAGATCTATAAGTAAGTATAGTTATACTTTGAAGAACCAATCTGATTATATCTGTGTTTTAATAAATAAATTTAATACATTTAAATTTGTTGCACTTAACTGATTCATTTTGACTTATGTCTGCCATATATTGTCTATTTTATCTTTAAAACCCTTTTTCTTTTTTCTTTCCTCTTTTCCAGACTGAAAAAGTTGGGTTGGTAGGGTTTTCTCTATTTTCCCTTTCTTTATCCCTCTACTAATTTATGTTCTATATTTTCATTTCTTGTCCTTTTATTATTGCCCTTAATTTTATCCATTTTTTTCTGTGAATGTTGGGAGTTATTCAATATTTCCATGCTACTCGAGAATGTGAAAAAGACCTCACTACCATTAATATATAGAAACCCTTTTCCCCACCTCTCATCCCTTCATATTATTATTGATCTGAATTTTAGTTTATTTTTCTTCTAAAAATAATTCTATTTTGGGGCTTATAATTTATATGGACTATATACATATGTGCTTGTGTGTCTCATATATATGTCATATGTATATTATCTCATATATGTATATGACAATAATAGCACAGGGCAGGGTATGGACCTATACAGGAACAAAGTTGCTACATTTTAGCAAAATTAAGTCAGTTGACCCTAAGTAGATTATTAGAAGTGAAAGATGCATATTATAATCCCTAGAGCAACCACTGGGAAAAAAAACTCAAAAAATGTACCTAAAAAGTAAGCAAAGGAACAAAGGACAACAAAAGCATAGTAACAAAAGAAAAAAATAGATAATTTGGAATTTATCAAAATTAAAAATTTTTGTGCTTCAAAGGACATCATTAAGAAGGTGAAAAGACAGCCTACAGAATGAGATTTTTACCAATCGTATATCTGATAAGGGATATGTATCTAGATTATGTAAGAACTTTTATAACTCCATAATAAAAAGACAGCCTAATTTTAAAATGGGTAAAGGATCTGAGTAGACGTTTCTCCAAAGGTATATAAATGGCCAATGAGCACATGGAAAGATATTCCACATCATTGTCATTAAGGAAATGCAAATCAAAACTACACTGCGATATCATTTCATCCCCACTAGGATGGATATAGTTTTAAAAGACAGATAATAACAAGAGCTGGTAAGAATGTGACAAAACTGCAACATACATTGCTGGTGAGAATGTGAAATGGGGAAGCCACTTCGGAAAACAGTCTGACATTTCCTCAAATGATTAAATACACAGAGAATTGACTCAGTAATTCCACCCCTTGGTACATATCCAAGAGAAACGAAAACCTATGTCTACACGAAGAGTTGTACACAAATGTTCATAGCGTCATTATTCAGAATAGCCAAAATATGGAAACCACCCAGATATCTATCAACTGATGAATGGATTTTTTAAAAAGTGGCATATCCATACAAGGGAATGTTATTCTTCAGCTATAAAAAGGAATGAAGTAGTGGTATATACTACAACGTGGATGAACTTTGACGTTATGCTAAGTAAAAGAAGCACGCCACAAAAGATCATCATTTTGTATGATTCCATACATTTTTTCAAATTTGTCCAGAATAGGCAAATTCTGACATTAGAATTAGATCAGCGATTGCCAAACTCTGGGTGAATGGGGAGAGATTGCCAGAGTCTGGCTGATGGCTAAGGAGTGAGGGGCTTCTTTTTGGAGTAATGAAAATGTTCCAAAATTCATTATGGTGAAGGATGCACAACTCTATGATTATACTAACAAAACCACATCGGATTATACACTTAAAATGGGTGAATTGCCTGGTATGTTAATTACATCTCAATAAAGCTGTTAAAAAACCAACAGAGGAACTTAAATTGTATACTATATCTGTTTCATGCAAACAAAAGCATGAGGTATGGAATAACAAGGACAAATTTTAAAAACATTATGATTAGTGAAAGAAACCAGACAAGAAAAAATATATATTGTCTAATTCTATTTTTATGAAATTTCTAGAAAAGGCAAAACTGTAGGAACAGAAAGCAAATCAGTGTTTTTCTGTGGCTCAGAAGGAAGCAAGGATTGATCACAAATGTCCATGAGGGAAATTCTGGGGAAATGGAGGACTCTGACACTGAACCCCAAAACTGGACTGTGGGGTGACGTACAACTGTGTGAATTCACAAAAACTCATTGCTGGGAGTCAATATTATGGTATATAAATTATACCTCAATAAAGTTGTTTTAAAGAAAAAATAAAATGCCTTCCAACTTTTACAGTCAATGGTGAATTATATTTACTGACATATTGTTTCAATTTCTGTGCTTATCATTTTATCTGGTCTTTTTCTAGATTAACTTTACTTCCAGCTGGACACATCTTTGATAATTCTTTTGGTGAAAATCTGGGAGTATTAAACTATCTTAGTTTTTGTATATCTGAAGAATCTACATTTTGCTCTTACTCTTTTTGATGGATGAGCTGAATATAACAATTGTGGATTTCATGAAAATATTTTTTCTTCCCCTTACCCCACTGGGGCCAAACTCCTGGCTGACTGTGCCTGCTTCCAGAGCTAAAATCCAACACACCTATGGTGCCAACCCTACTATCATTTTGCATTTCTTTTTTTTTTTTTTAACAGGAAAGGAAGACTTTATTCAAGACTTTGCAATAGGAGTCAAGACTATAGCACTAAAGGAGACAGAACTGAACTCCAAACAGCTGGGGCTTTTTAGCCAATGGGGAAGGTGAGGAAGTCAGTGACTGGGAAATCATTAAGAGGCATTTTGTATTTCTGTTCCATTTTTTTGCCCTTAGCATGTCTTTGCACTTGGATATGGCTTCCATACTTCCCTCCCTCGAGACGCATTCTCAAATACAAATGGGTAGCCAAGGATCACCAAACATTCACTTTCCTTCTCTCACAAGGAAGATAGAGATCAAAGAAACAAAAGAAAACGAGGAACTCAGAAGAAATAGGAACAATAAAGAAAGTGGAAAAAGATTAAAACAAAACCAGACACTATTATGAATATTTTCAGTGATAGAGAATAGTACATCCATTAAACTTGAAGAGGATTTTTTAAAGGAATAAACAATAAGAAAGTAATCTTGGAAATTAAAAATGTAATAGCAGTAATAAAATTTTGATAAAAAAATTGATAAAATCGAGAACATCTCCTAGAAAGAACACAAAGACAAAAGAGACAGATAGTAAGAGAGAAAATATGAGAAAAATTTGGGAATGAATTTAGGAAGTTCACTATCTTACAAATAGGAGTTCTAGAAAGAGAAAATAGGGGAAAAGGAAGAAAGAAAATTAACAAAGAATTTTTTTGTCTTGTGACTGAGAGACCTAAGTTTTCAGACTGAAAGTTCCACTGCATGCCCAGGTGAAATGAATGAAGAAATCCTTATCAACACGTATCTTTGAGAAATGCTAAAACCTCACACGTAAAGAAAGTACCTAAGAGCATCCCAATAAATAAACTGCCTACACACAAAGAATCAGGAATCAGAATGGTACTGGTCTTCTGGCATCTCTGAGTGGTATATTTTCAACTTTAATTCTATGCTCAGCCACACTAAAAATGAAGCGTAAAGTCAGAGCAAAATTATTTTGAGATATGCAAAGTCTTTAAAATTGCATCTGCCTTGCACTTTCTCAGGAAGCTACTGGAGGATGATATTCTCACAAAAATACACTAAAGATGAATAAGTAAACCAAGAAGGAAAGACATGGGAGAATGAACATGGGCGAGCAGCGAAGGCAGATCCAGAGGGCAGCTGTGCAGTGGCCCGAGAGCAAGTGGCCAGGCTGGGCAGGACAGCAGAGGGCTGCAGGAAGGAGGTCTGCAGGGGCAGCAATGGGCCTGGCAGAGTGTTCGAGCACGTAAGAGATCTACTGGAGAATTAGGAAACACGTAGAAAACCAAACAAGTGGAAAAAATGAAGTAATCACTGATGCCAGGAAAAAAAAAATGAATAATTAAGCGTAAAGGACAAGCAATATGAATGCTATCTCAGTCAACAATCAAAATGGCATGATCATTATAATATAAACACAAGTTCAACTCAAAACTGTGATAGAGTTTTGGCAGAACTCGTCAGTCACCTACCTAATATACATTCTCCCCATCTTCCATAGTGCTTAAATCCCAATTTTATTTATTTTATTTATTTAGGTAAAATGCTCCATTTAGTATCTTTAAAAATACTACATGTGGGCTTTAGTATCTAAAAACAGTACATGTGGGCCAGGCATGGTGGCTCACGCCTGTAATCCTAGCACTCTGGGAGGCCAAGGCGAGAGGATCGCTTGAGATTAGGAGTTCGAGACCAGCCTGAGCAAGAGTGAGACTCCATTTCTACTAAAAAGAGAAAAAAATCA
>CAUYSK010108580.1:0-48384 GCA_963575035.1 Avahi laniger
TACGTCTAAATTCCCAGAGCAGTAATACAGGTAATAAATTAATCCGTAGTTCAGGAAAAACAAATTTCATTTGGGATCAGAACATTCTTGAGAAACTTCATTAAAGAAAAGGGACTTATCTGGGTGATGGGCACATTAATAGCTTTGACTCAAACTGTACAGAAACAATTTATGTAACCAAAATGTTTATACCCCAAAATATTCTGAAATTTTAAAAAAGCTACACACACACACACACAAAGAAAAGGGACTTAAAATGGCATGAAGCCTGGATTTTTCCAAGATAGAAGAAATAAAGGGTAATAAATTACTCTCATTTGAGAGCATTCAAGCATAAGTTGGGAAATCAGATGGCAGGATTGCTTTAGAAAGATATAGACAGTACACACGTGACTGGATATTATTATTATTTTGAACCACTGGAAAATTTGTTCTTAGTTTTCTCATCGCAAAATTCTCTGTGACTTAATGTTATCTAACATGCATTAATTAGTAATAATCTATCAAACATAGTAGTAGTAAGCTCTTTACATAAAATAACACATTTAGTTGCTCAAGACAAGGGTATGAGGTAGGAATCGCTATTATCTTTATGTATGTATGAATGTAGACATATATTGTATTCAGAAACTTTTCAAACTAATAGAAACAAAAATGATCAAATAAACACCCTTATACTCACTAACTGCTTCATTTCTCTCGTTACACACCCACACTCCATTTTTCAAACCATTCGAAGGTAGGGTGCATCCAAAATGACACTTCCAAAGGTGCATCTTAAGAATAAGAATCTTGGAGAATCCATCTCTTAATATCAAGGATATTTGCCTAATAAACCACAATACCAATGACGTACGTATAAATATCAACATTACTTTAACTATATTCTACAATACCTTGTCCATTTTCTATCTCCAATTTTTTTAAAGAGTATACTTATATATATTTTTTTTTAAAAAAAGTGGGATTCACTCAAAATTCATACATTTATTCTGGCTGTTATGCTCCTTTAGGCTTTCTCATCTAGACTAGCCCACCCACGATTCTATATTTCTCACGATATTGAATCCTTTGATGACTCTAGGTCAGTTATTCTACAAAATATTCCATAGTCTTCACTTCTTTTACAGTTTCATAACAACGAGTATGATTCCCTCATTAGCTCATGTCCTGTTCTCTCTTTCTTTACCTCCCTCTTCTCTGATACCCCATAACATGTTATTATTCTTCAGCCTGCCCTGTGCAAAGTTGTTGTTTTTACATTGGACTACACAGACACGCAGAGTCACTAACTGGAGTTCATCATTTAAGAGCTGAAAATGTGTGCCCAGAAGTTCCAAGCACAAGGTTTAACATACAGGAAAAGCACAACTAATATTTTTGGAGTAATAAAAGGAAGAACCCAAGATGCACTGACCAACTTCTTTACCTATTAAGTCTTACAAGATTGCCTTCATTAGAGGAGAGAGCAGAGATGAAAGGTGCATCTTTATCACAAGGCTTAAGACAGCAAAATAAATTCCAGATGGGTTAAACTGTAGACATTGCAAACTACAAAACATCCACTGATGTCTAGATGAATAGTTTTCATAACTGTGAAAAGGGATTTCTAAAAATGCATGCAATTAAATAAACCAGAAAGAAATTGAAAAATTTAACTGCATAAAACAATCAAAATCCTTTCCATATCAAAACACATAAACTAAATTAAAAGACAAACAATGCTAAGGAGAATCTTTGCCAAAATATTACAGATAAAATTTGATATCATTCTCTAAAGAGCTTATTACAACAAGAATGTTACTAAAACGTTAATAGGTATGTATGAAAAGCAAGTAATGGAATTTACAGGAAAAAAGTGAATGTGACTAAAAATATATATTTAAAAATGTTTAACTTCATAAGTGTTTAAAACATTAAAATTAAGAAAACAGTGAAATATTTTATCTAGAAAATATTCAAAGATTTTTTAAAAAATTATTAATACTCATAATATTCATAATTCACTCATGGTGTGAATTAAAATTTTCTCATTGTACTCTAAAAAATAAATAAGAAATATGTTTCCTGAGGCCTTAACAAAGTCTATTTCACATGACTAGTGTTCTATTTATAGAAATCTATCCAAAAACTGAGAAGGTCTTCCAGAGAATAATAAGATTTTGTATAAGACAAAATCAAAGCAAATTCTAGTATAGCTATAAAATGACATAAAATTTTACTATATAGAAATTCAAAAGAAAATATTCATTGAATTGTAATGAATGAATGTTACAATTGAATGAACGTTAATACTTACTAAATATAAATAAATAAATAATGGCTGGGGGTGGGGGTGACTCACACTTTTAATCCTAGCACTTTGGGAGGCCAAAGCCAGAGGATTGTTTGAGGCCCAGAGTCCAAGACCAGCCTGAGCAAGAGTGAGACCTTGTCTCTACAGAAAATAGAAAAATTAGCTGAGTGTGGCGGTGCACACCTGTAGTCCCAGTTACTCAGGAAGCTGAGGCAGGAGGATCGCTTGAGCCCAGGAGTTTGAAGTTGCAGCGGGCTATGATGACGCCACTATACTCTAGCCTGGGTGACAGAGCAAGACCCTGTCTCAAAATAAATAAATAAATAAATACATAAAATATAATGTGATAGTAATTACGAATTATAAACATATACTTTGATTAAGTAAATATTCTAGGGTTAATTCTGAAGGTAGGCTTCTGCAGTGCCATTTTGCTTTGTTTTTTCCTTTGTTGGAAAAAACATATTATTTCCAATAATCCTGTCTACGTTACAATTGAAATTTATTGAAAAGTATACATAAACTCAGAAAATGGTTAGGGGATGTTGTCAAAAGATCTTAGCAGTTGGAGAATGACTTCATGTTAAAAGAGATGAAGGGACAAAAGTAAGGTGCGATGTTTGGTCAAACATTTTGGTTACTGAAAGAGGATCGCGTGCATTCGATTTTTCTTTCCACTGCTCTACGGTTTACGTGTGCTAATATTTGGCTAGGTTGCAACCATATGTATGCACTCACTGGCACGTTAGCCTGGTGTGGACCTGTCAGCCTCAGTTGAAACCTCGACAGGGAGCTTGGATGCTTCTTGACATCTACATCAAGGTCAGTTCAAAGTAGGCAGCCCATCAGTGATTGATTTATCTGTAGAATCACTGAACAGTTTTACATTTCACATATTCTCTGTAACCTTGAGGAGTTGGCATTATCTGTGTTCACTTCTATCTGACATAATAAAGTCTCTCTAGATAAAAACATCTTAAAATTATCTTCATTTACAAAATACCCAATTTTTGCTCATGTTAAAATTGAGTTGTGTTTCGTTAGTTGTAAAGTTTTGGGAAAGTAGGTTATACTCTCTGAGCCTTATTTTTTTAAAATTGACACACAGAATACACAATCCGAATAGCTGAATATGTATTAAAGAAACTGAGTTTGTATTCAAAAAGCTTCCTACAATTACAATTACAGGCACAGATAGCTTCACCAGAATTTTGTATTAAACACTTAAAGAAGAAACATCAATTCTACATAAAGTATTTCAGAAAATAGAGGAGAGAGAATTTCTAATATATTTTATGAGAACAGAATAATCAAGTAATCCTGATACCAAAACTAGACAAGATTGTAAGAAAATAAGATTACAAAGCAATATTCATTGTGAATATACTTGCAGAATCCTTAACAAAATGGTAGCAAATCAAAAGAAACATTATATGAAAATGAAAAAACAAGCAGTAATCTCAGAAATGCAAGGTTGTGTTTATCTTTATAATTAAATAAGTGTAGTTCACTGCATTAACAGAATAAAGGCTATATAAAAATATAATCAACTCGATAATGTAGAAAAGACATTTGGCAATGTTAACACAGATTCACAATAAAAAATAAAAAGAAAACTCCACAAACTAGAAATAAAAAGAAACTTCCTAAATCTTATAAAGCAGAAATATAAAAGTTCCTGGAGCTAATGCAATATTTAATGGTAAAATATTGAAAATTTTCCTGATGATTAGAGACAGCAAGAATGTCCACTTTCATCATATCTTTCAACATTTTATGAAGGGTTTATCTTCAACAAAACAAATAAATATAAAACGTACAGATAGAAAGAAAAAAGTAAAAATGTATGATTTCTGAAACAATTATGTATGTGAAAAACCCTAAGGAACGCACAAAAAATATTACAACTAACAAGTAAATTCAGCAAATTCGTAGAAAATAAAGTCTTTAACCAATATAAATTTATCTCTATAGACTAGTAATAAGAATTGGGATATTAAATTGAAATACGTGATTTATCATTACTAAGAGAACATAAAATATTTAGGAATAATTATAATGAAACATGTGCGAGAGCTATAACACTGGGGACAAAAGAAAACATTGCTTAAAAAAATAAGTTCAGAGACATTGTTAATGCAATGGAGGAGTCTGTACTGTTAAAATGTCAATTTTTTATTTGATCTCAAGAGTCAATTTAATCTCATTCAAAATTGTAGCAGTTTTTTGGCAGAAATTGGCAGGTTTATTCTAAAATCTATATGAAATTATAAAGGACCTGGAACTACCAAATTAACCTTGAAAAAGAGGAACACATTTGGAGGACTTAAACTACCTACTTTCAAGATTTCTGTAATTCTGCAGTAATCAAAATAGTTTTTGGTAATAACATAAGGATTAAAAAATAGATCAATGAAACACAGTAGAGTGTTCAGGTACAAACCCTCATAAGTACTGTTTTTTTGATTTTACAAGGATGCCAAATGATTAAAAGAGGATAGCATTTTTTTCTCACATAGTGTTGGAATAACTGACTATACATTAGATGGAAAATAAATCTCAACCACTACTTTACATTAACTAGAAAAATTAATATGTGATGGATCATAGATATAGCTGCTAACATTTTCAACTTCCAGAAGATAATATAGGAAATTAACTTCACAACTGGGATCACATATTAAATAAAGAGCAATGTTGCATATTGGAATAGAAATATGTCCATTTAACAGAATATTGAAAGGAGTACCATAAATTTAAATAGAATGATAAATTGGGTTTCCTCAAAATTAAAACTTCAGATTTTCAGAAGACACCATTAAAAATGAATAGGCAAAGCTCTTGATGGGAAGATACACATTTGTCAAAAACTATAATTCAGAATATATATAAAGCACTCCTACACATTAATTAAGGAAAACAAACAACCCAATAAAATATGATCCCCAAATCTGAAAACTCATTTCAAAGAGGAATATCTATATATTCTTATGTAAAACTGGCAAATAAGTCAACAAAAATGTACTCAGCATCATTAGTCATCAGTGAAATGCAAATTAAAACCACAATGTGATTATACTGCATCCCCATTAGATTGACTGAAGTTAAATGTCTAATGTAGAGCATCCAACAATCTTAGCTGGAATTATTTAAAAAGGGGCCAAAGGAATGATTTGGGGAAATGCTTATGGAGTTAGGATCAGGAAAGAAGCTGCAGGAGACAGGGAAGTGTAAGAGAAGCGGGAAGACAGCAAAACGGTAGCGTGGAGCCAGTGTGAAAAATTCAGGTGCAGAGAGGTCAATAAACGTGCTCTGATAAAACAGTTTGTCTTTAGGCACACAGTGAGACCTTAGCAGTAAATTGTCACAGAGGAGTGGGGATAAAGGCTACTGTGAAGATGACTGAGGATTAATGTTAAAGGAACAAAAAGGGAGCATAGTTTAGAAAACTCTTCTGAAAAGTACACATTGCAGGGAAGAAGAGAGCGGAAAGAATAGCTTAAGGATATATCCAAATGGAGAAAATCTGGCCTCAGAGAACAAAGACAAGTTTGTTTACAGGTGTGGGGAAATAGCTAATAAAAATGGAGCTATGAAGATATAAGAGAGAATATTGACAAATTCTGGAGCCAGTGATTAGACAAGTCAGAAATAAACAAGATGAGGAGTATACATTTTAAAAGCTTAGCAGGTAGTTAAGGACACAGAAGAAGCATTTTGAAGCACCGAAAAGGAACAGCTTCATGTTGTTTGAACTTGATCTCAGAAAAGAAGGGATTGGGATTATTTTGTGAGAATGAAGGGCTCAAAGTGGAACTGATGACTGCGGAATAGTGGAGACCCTTTGTAATATCAATTATAAAGAAAGAAACAGAAATTTAATATGAAATAAATACAAGGGTGACTGAACAATGAGATACCAAAGTGAAATAATACAAACTTATATGCAGATATCAAAGAACAGTTTTGTAACTTAATATAGCAATGTAGCAGCTTGGTCATGCTTGTAATTATTTACCCCTTGGAAATAAAGTCTGTGTGTGTGTATGTGTGTGCATGAAATTTATACATATGTGCATATGTATAATTTACATATATACTTTTTCTTCATGTGTGTCTATGTTTATCTATACACATGTTTGTGTTTTCTTGTTTAGTAATGTATGTTTATGAATCTATATTGAACTAGTAAATGTATCCTGTATTTGTAATAAACATGAGTAAACAGAGAATAAAATGATGTAAAGATTCCTATCAAGGAGTTTAAGAGATAAGGAAGAAAAGTAAGTTGACCATCAGAATAATATGTATAAAGTCACGAAAAGAGATATTTTCTGGTATACTCAGGGAAGGTAATGCTTAAGCCTAGAATCTTAGTGGATGATTAAAATTTAACTTGCATGGGTGAGAAAAGGTGAGTTAAAGGTAAATGAAACTGGTTGTTAAATGTAGCCGGGCTGGAATGACTCAGGAGAATTTCATACAGCATGTCGTACATGGTGGGGGTGGCGTGGCTGGATGTGTATACAGATGTGAGTTCATGAAAGATGGTATATACTGAAAATTCCAGATTTTGTCATGAAAGTCATGAATTATTTTAAATAAGTGAAAAAAAGTGGTCTCCCCCCCCTTTTTTCTTAAGAAATAATAGATTGAAAAAAAGTAGAGAACAGAGTACAGGGGGTATGCTTATTAGCACAAAGGCCTAACTGAAAGATATTTCAGTAGGAAAAATGGGAAATGATAAGTCTAAGTTATTGGCATCAGGAGGTTGAAAGTTTATAAGCATCAGGTCAATTTAGAGGCAGAATCAACAAAAATGCTGTCTGATGAAGGGGAAGGATGAGAGAGGAGAAGCAACTGGGATCACCGATGAGATAAAGAGTAGTGTTGCGAATTGATAACTGGAACTACAATGGACTGAATGGTCGTATCCCTTCAAAATTCATATGCTGAAATCCTAATCCCCAGTGTGATGGTATTAGAGGGTGGTGTCTTTGGAAGCTAATTAGGTCATGAGTGTGGAGCCCTCATGAGTGGGATTAGTGCCTTTATAAGGAAGGACATGAGAGTTTACATTCTCTCTCCCTGCTCTGTGATGTGCCCCACAGCAAGAAGAAGGCCAGGCAGTTGGTCCTCACCAGAATCAAATCTCTAAGCACCTTGATCTTGGACTTCCCAGCCTCCAGAACTCTGAGAGATAAATGTTGCTTAAGCAAATCACTATGTGATAATTTGTTACAGAAGACCTGGCTGACTAAGACAGGGACAGAGAAGTAGGTTTTGGAATATGGGGACAGATATATTGGTGGTGCAGTCACTCATTTCCCCAGTCTCGAGGCCTAGAAGCTATTGTCTGTGTATTTTTTATCTTTCTCTCTAGTCTCCTGTAATATTTGTTTCCAATTCCTATTGATTCTATCTTGGAAAGGCCTCTTTAATTTTACTTTTCTATTCCCTTCATCATGTCTTATGTTTGCTATTATAGTAGTCTATTATCTGATCTCTAATCACTGTATTGCTGTTCTTAGCCTGGGATGCTTTAATTCCCCTTATCAACTTGACAGAAACCACTCATAATTCAAGAAAGAAATCAAATGTCAACTTCAATGTGACAGCTTCCTCCAATACCCATGAATAATGAATCACTTATGGCCAGCATGCTGGACGTGACTCACACTGGCTTATAAGAGCCAACATGTGTATCTCTTTACAGTTCTACGTTCAGCAATATGATTTAGGTAGCCTGAAATCTTCTAGAGTGGGATTATTAACAACTGGATGTTGGCAAACACTACATATGGGGGGCCCACAACCCCCAAGATGTGGTTTACCAAGATTACATTTCTTCTAGACCTTCTGAGCCCCTATCACACTATTTCTTCGCTGCACTACAATAATAGATTTCATTGTCAATCTTTCCCTAATATATTGATGCAAAAAATTTTAATTCCTATTTATCAAATCCCCAGTTTCTATCACAGTGCCTGGCACATACCTTCCCTTTCAGAAGGAAGGAATTAACAAAAAAACAAGGAAGGATGTAAATGGGGAAGGAGAGAGACAAGGAAAGATGTTGCATGTGTTTGATTCTGAGTTTCAGATTGTGATGAAGACCTAATGAAGTTGTTGCTGAGGTAGAATTGTGAGTTTAAATCATCAAGCCAACATGTCTGCTAGATTCTTAAAAACAATGACAGCTAAGAATGGGGGTGTGGGTAGAGAATATGATGGTCACAAGTAGGAGATGGTCCTTCAAACTGGTAAACAACAATAACGATGGGAAAGCCCATTATAAACAAATGAGTTACTGATATTTACTCCGAGGATATAGGAAGTTAATTACCCCCTCTCCCAAATAACAGGCAACCTAGCTTTTACATTATATGAAAGCACGTTTGATCATTTCGCAAATGGAAACAAGACGTTTTGACTGACCACCATTTTCTCTTAGTTAAGGCAAACTGAGCTGTAAACAGCTCAGTTACAATTCTCTTTGAGAGACAATAGCAATGTACCTTATATAGACAGATATAAAGGAAGAAAGATGAATTCCATCATTTGTTTCAGGTAGATACAAAGAATCCTTGAATTTAAATAACCAAGAGTTTTAGGAGTCAGGATAAAGCACTTATTGATAAGGCAGGCTTTCAAATCAGATTACCAAAGTTCAGATCCTAGTTCTGCCATTTATAATCTCTGTGAATTTGGACCTGTTCCTTATTTGCAGTTTTCTCATCAGAAAACTGGGGTTAGAACTGCTTTATTCATTGGGCTATTGAAAGAATCAAATAAATGAATAATACGTAGAACATTTAGCATAGCGCCTGGCATATATTAAGCAATCAATAAAATGTTCCTGATGTTGAAAATGGTGAGAATGTCAACGCAAATATGATTGGCTAAAGAGGAGTCAGACCTCTATCTCTCAGTCTGCATGTTCTGTCCACAAGTACCTCTGCAAAGACATGGTTGCCTTTTATAAGGCAAGACCATGGTGGCTTCTTAGGAGTGTCAATGAAAGCTACCTTTCTACCCTTTTCAGTGATTGCCCAAAATTAATTCTAGAATTCTGTCCCTTCTATAAATCATAAGAGTTCAATCTCTGGGTTTAATGGGAAAATTTTTAACATACCTCTATACTTGGTATAAAACGTCACACTTAAGGAACAGGAGAATTTTCCATAGAGCACTTGCACACCTTAGTTTCACTTCTCTTACTTGTCCAGAAGATGCTGGTCCTATTAAATGGGCTGGGGGGAAGCCCCAATGTGTTTATCATGCACTTCATAGTGACTGCCTGAGCACTGTCAACATTTAAGATAGTTGTCCTAAGGAAGAATTGTTTTTGAATGATTTCTGGTGTATCTGGAACAAGTAATAGTTAATTTCTATCATAAGAGCCTTGGTTCAATCTAGTTCTCACCGACTTCATACTCAAAAGACATAAATACCTTCAGAAAAAGTTTTGGATCTCTTATTCTGATTTGTTTTCTATATTTTGAAAGATTTGCCAAAGAGATTGACACTGAAATCCAGGACTATTTATGCTGTAACAGGTGGTGGTACATGTGGAGTCACCGTATTAATAATAAAGTAACGTTCAGTGACATTGATTTCAAATTCTCTAGAAAGTCCTTTCTCTCCCCAGTCAAATATATCTGGGATCCTCAGAGACATGAATAGCATGAGCTTACAAACAAACCAATTCCCTGCTGGATCCTGCTGTGACTGCTCAGTGGAATTCCTAAGAACCTATAGGCCACTGAGGAGCAATCACATGCCCACCAGGTGCTGCTGTTTCTGCCAGGAACACTCCTGTCTCTGTCTCTACCTCAGCCACAGCGTGTACTGTGAGAAGGGAAGGATCTCCTCTCTCCTTTTGGGTCACAGTGAGCGGGGCACTCAAGAAATGATGCTTATGTCCCAAAACATTTCAGATATTTCGGTATGGTAATCCCTCCTGGATTTTTATTTTGTTTTTAATTTGAAAATCTCACTTTCACATTAAATTTAGAAATGAATTGTGGAGGGGCTGAACCAGGCACACAGTCAAATGACAGATTCCGTGCTGTGCACCTCTCCCACAGAACAAGTTCTCTCTTGGGAACCTCGGGGAAGTACATGCTGACGGTGCCTGCCCAGTCTGGGAGACATGCATGACTCTCATTCAGATTGAAGCTGTTGCTCTCCTCTCCAACAGCTTCCCTGCCTCCCCACCTTCCCGCACATGTACTCACCCACTAACTAATGACCAAATTCTGTTTTCCTTACTGTCATCTCATTCTGTAGACCCTACATTTGGTGTCTGAAATGAGAGCCTGATTCACTTGGTTGCTTTGTGGGCCACCAATGAAACAAGCAACTGAAGTCCATTCACCATGTGGGGGTGGGGAATTTGCAGCCCTGGTGCCACACCTGGCCTTCTGAATCTTTGACTGAATCCAGGCTTTGAATGAATCCAGATTTTACAGAAAAATCCTTTTAATAATGGGATTTGTTTCTGTGAGTTGGATTCAGTCAAGGGGCTGCACTTGGGGATCTGGAGGGTCACATGTGTCCCTGAGGCCACAGATTTCCCACCCCTGCACAACTGATATTCTAAACAAGGACTATGAATAGCACAAAATTAAGGGCTCAGTTTGTGAGAATGGAGTCTACCAATAGGCGAGGCATTGGAAGTGAGAATAACTATGGAAAAAAATCAGAGGGTACTCATTAGAGATGAGTCTTGAAATATGAATAGAAATTGATTAGAGGGAAAGGTAGTCTTTCAAAGTAAGGAAAGGAGATTTTCGTATTAAGAATCATGTTCATTGGTTCATATTCTTCTGATGGGTTCTCATGTCCAGCAGTGAGTTTTGTGTAATGTAAAGAACAGATCAAAATGTAAATCCAATGAGAATTAAGGAATTAATAGTTTCCCAGGCAAATAATGCTAAAGCTACTTGCCATTTAAAAGCCAGGGCTATACATAAGGAACCCACTTCTACTTGGGCCATTTTGGCAGCAGATGATTTCCCCATATTCCTCACCTTTTCACCTCAGTTGAAGACAAAATTTTCTTACCAAAATGAGACTTTTCTACACAAGGTGCATTATTTTGCTAAATTCAAGGGTGAAGCTAAAGCTTTGATCATTTTAAATCAAATTAGCTTTGCTTTAACTGGAAAGTCAAGCTTATGATCTTTTATTCAATGTCTTATAGCCTTAGGTAATTTTCTTTTAATATTGATGCTTTGGCAAAACTTAGAAAAAACGGAGTTTGTTTTAATAAATCTTTGATTTAGCAGTCCAATAAACTTACTAATAAGTTGCAAGAATATGTCTTTCCTGGACCGAAACCAATATCATAATTAGCCTGGTGTACTCCTGGCTTCGTTATCAAGGAACAGTCATTTTATATGGTTTAAAAGAATATAGCAATTCAAAAACTACAAGAAATTTCCTATTGAGAAATAGAATTTTTTATTTGATTTGTTTTATACATAATATGAAACAGACTTTCTTGTGGATATGTGTAGTAATATGGGCTTAGTATAATTGTAGTACAATTTTTCCTCTCTTGTTACTCATTCTACTATGTACTCTCTCTATTTTATGACATAAGTGAAGACTATGTAAAGCATGGGGAATTTAATAGATATGGCATATCCATCTATCTACCTAATTTTCATTAATGTTTATTTCATTTATTACAAGATGGCATTGTACATGACAAAAATAGTTAAAATCATTGGAAAACAAAATGTTCTTATCTTTGGAATTCACTTCTAATAAGAATAAAAATGGAATGGAAGGAAAGAACATAGATTTGGGGCATAAAGGCCTGGTGCTCTCTAACGGACTTAGATACTTCATGGAATCTATAAAATAGGGAGCCATCCAAAAAATCTGGACACTTAGTCAAAATTAGCCTACAATTAGCCTGGCATTATGCTGTATAGTTTTTAACTGACTTTTGAAGAGGAGAAAAAACACTTAAAAGCCCCCAAACTATTCACCTTGAGTGTTTATAATTGGTTTAATTTGTTGAGAGCCTACTACATGCCAGGCACTGTGCTAGATGCCAGATACAGTACATCACCTTGCAATAACCTGCAATAAACTTAAGTAGAAATGATGTGATTAACTCCATTGCACCGATGAGAAAGCTGAAATTAAGAGTATTTAACTGCTTATTCCAAACAGCATATAAATCACAGAGCTAGGAGTGAAGGAATCAGGAAGATTTAAAAAACACACCCCTGAGAGCAAGATGGCCAAATAGAAACCTCCAGCAATTGTCTCTCAACACAAACACCAAATTCTAAACTATCCATGCAACCTAGCACCTTCAGAGGAACCAAAAATCAGATGAGCAACCACACTACCAACAGAACAAAAGTGGAGGAATCACAGTACCTGACTTCAAACTGTACTACAGAGCTATAGAAACTAAAACAGCATGATGCCGGCATAAAAAACAGACATGTAAATCAATGGAACAGAATAGAGAACCCAGGAATAAATCCACACATCTATGGTGAACTTATGTTCAACAAAAGAGGTAAGAACATACAGTGGGGAAAGGACAGTCTCTTCAATAAATGGTGCTGAGAAAACGGGATTTCCATATGCAGAAAAATGAAACTAGACCCTTATCTGTCACCATATACAAAAATCAAATCCAAATGTATTAAAGACTTAAATCTAAGATCTGATACTATGAAACTGCTAAAAGAAAACATTGGGAACATGCTTCAGGACATTGATCTGGGCAAGGACTTCTTGAGTAATATCCAAAGCACAGGCAACCAAAGCAAAAATGGACAAATGGGATCACATTAAATTAAAAGTTTCTGCAAAGCAAAGGAAATAATCAAAAAAGTGAACAGACAACCCACAGAATGGGAGAAAATATTTTCAAACTATCTATCTTACAAGGGATTAATAATTTAAACACTAAACTGATTTGTTTTTCTCCTATAATTCCAGAACCTAGAACAATCCCTGGCACACAATTAATATTAATATGAAATAGTGTTTTTTTGTTTTTTGTTTTTTCAAATGAACTGTCTTCAAGTTCACTGATTCTTTCTTTTTGTTTTGTTTTTGTTTTTTTTGAGATTGGCCAAATAAGCACAGAGTGTCGGAGAAAGCAATTATGGCCAGGCATATGGCCACCAGAATCTAGCTGCTACTAATATGGGGAATTTTGGCTCAATCTGCATTTCTATTTTAAAGGTGGCGATGGCAGATATAGAAATATGTTCTACTCTTGCTCCCTGCAATTACAACAGCCTTTACGCTCTTATTTACACTCCCCCACACCACTTTCCCATCAACTTAGGAGCATTGAAATCTAGATGATGAGTCTTGGTGTACCTCAGCAGTAAGGCCCTGCAATGATGTGCTCAGGCAGAGGTGTGAACCCTTTCAAGAGGTGCCCGATTCACTGTGTGTGTCCTAGAACTAGGCATATATACTTTATTAGTAATAAATAAGGCATTTCATATTCTCCAATATCTCTGTACTAATTTCCTGCCTCAGGGTTAACAAAGAAAATTAAAAAGAACCACAAAGGCAACAGAACTCTCTCCTCTCGTCAGGGAAATGCATCATAAGGGAAATTTAATTCCATCTTTGGAAAGAGACATCAGATGATACTGTAGTCTTAGGGAACCTGAAAGTCTACATCTTATCTTAATTAATTTTATTCGTATCTTAATGTATGATAGACAAATGCATTCCCAGGTCACCAATTCCAGGAAATGGAAGAGATGGTTAATCCTTGTTGCCACGAATTTCAGGTGTCATAAATATTTATGCTATAAGAAATGGCAAAGGATCAAATCTTTAGAACACCATCTCTATCCATCATGTAAAGTGGGCTTGGCCCCAAAAGAACTTTGATTTTAATATTGGTAGAATAATTACATGTCATATCGTATGATAAACTGTTTTCTCTGTTTTTTTATTAAATAAAATCCAACATAATTTCTGAATGCAATGGAAAATTTCCTTTATTTTTTTATTTTTTTTTTTACTGCCAAACAACATCTGACAATTTATCCAGCAAACACTATTTATTATGTATATCAACACTGCTATGGATTTCAGTACCTTTGGCAATCAGTAAAACTACGTGAGGTAAAAAATTCATGCATACTTAACTTTCAAATGCATTGTTTACTTAGGGCTACAAAAGCAGTGACAGTATATGTTTTTTTATGCTTATCCTGATATCCACAGCAATGTTTAAGCGTGGTGTTTCAATGACTCTTCAAATTTAATTTCTGTGTCACCTATAAAACACTTCAGTGCATTACCTCTTCTCACTACATTTTTTTGTATTAGCATACCTATTCTAACTCATTTTATCTGCTCATTCCCCTAAACCAATTGAAAGAATTGGTTTTGAGCTCATCTTAGAAACTGCCTTCAAGAATACTACTACCTGATTATATAACTAGGTACATGAACATTAAATACCAGAAAGACCATCATAAAGCCACTGTAAACAATTTAAAACAAGACACTTCAATTTAAGTATATCAGTGTGCTGTTAATTACTTCTTTAAGTAACCTTTGTAGTTTTATTCTACTCCATGCTAGCTATTGCTATCAAAATTTACAGAAAACTTCAAGGAGAGTGGCCAAAAATAACTTTTATCAAAAACATGTGTGATTTTTATCAATAAGAACTTCATTGCTTCTCTTATTTTATTTGTGCAGCAAGTAATTATTAAAATTAAGCCCTTGATAAAATGAAACAGGGTAATTCATCTTGGACTGCATCTCACATACAAGGGAAGTGACTCATGAATAGTTATAGGTCTCAAACTTTTGGGGGAAAAATGCAGTGATACTAGAAACATCACAATAATTAAGTTAAAGCCAGCCCTTGGATATCAATATCCACTCACAGATTCATTGGGAAAGGTAATGAAGAAATTATAACTGTCATGAATATTGCATATTAGGCTTTAATTATCAGGGTAGAAGCCTAGGCTTTGATGATTTTTTAATGAAAAGCAGGATGATTTCCTAACTTAGCACTTTTCATTTAAAAGCTCATTAACATCAACATTCAACAATGCAACAAGACTTTCCAAAAAGAAAGGAAGCAGAGATAAAGATACTTAAGCTACATTTTTAACAGTAGACCATATTAAGATTTACTTAAATGTTTTTTGTTACCCAATATAGGATTCTTTACCAATTTGCCCTCTCCTCATTGTGCTATAGAATATTAAATTTTTACTCCCTCCTCAAAAGGAGGACACTCTGTTACTTGGTACTAGGGGTATTTTGGATGCTGCAAAATCTGGAAGAACACATTTAGGTGATAAAGAGGTAGAGCTAGGTCTGTTGCCTTGAGGACCTCAGACAATTCCCTCTTAGCTTAATACAGCACTCAGCTGATGTGTTTTGAAATATTGACTCAAACAGTCAAAGAGCCAAGGCTGTCTTCAAAATTCAGTCCCTCAAACCTGTCAATGATCTCACCTGGTTGATAACTAATACACAAAAACAATTGGTTTTATAGTAATAATTTATATTGAATTTATCAGAGGAGAGAAAGCATAAGTTATTAGTGAGAGAAGAAAATGTTTAATAAGAGCTGATGATATATTCAGTATTTTCAAGAGAAGCACAACACAGGATCTCTGCTATACAAGTTTTTGCTCCTTTTTATTCTTCCTCTAAAATTTGCGGACAGTACTACCTTTTTTTTACAATTATACTATTGTGAACTTTTTTCTTCATGGTGAATACATTAAAGGTAGCCAATGTTAAAGTTTATCTGTATGTATATATGGAAAATGAAACGAATTGCCATCCTATTAGAGCTGTTTTAATGTTCCCTAAGCATAGTTTTTGCACATTTGATTGTAGGACATCAATAAGTAACTTCTAGATTAATTTTTTTAGCATGAGTAAGAGAGGTAGGGTGTATTTTTATTTATGGTAACATACACCCTTTTTCTTAAACATTCAAGAGAAGCATAATTTCATGATTCCATGTGAAAAGAAGAATTTGGGAATAACTGTTCTTTTCGTATTAATAATTTCTATTTCTATATGGGAGATAGATTGAAAATCTTATCTGGGGATTATAGTCTTAAATAGGTTAAAAACAGTTATAAAATAGCTTTTCAAGTCTGAATGCAATTGGAGCCCATTCTCAGCCCATTTCCATTATAATAGGATCTAAAAAGTGAGTGCAGGAAAAAAAAGGGCTGATTCGGCCCTTGACACAATGTGGAATTGTTCTCTATAGTAGTATCTGTAAGGTTTTACCCAGCCTGGTAAGACACCCAGATTTCATGGCTTCACTATTTTTAACTCAAAAAGCTGTTTCCTAATAGCAGTAATGGCTATTCTACCAAACCTTTTCTGTCTCATTAATACATAAAAAGAAAGCAGTATTTTGGGAAACTAATCATGAAGGAAAATTGGCGCATGAGTCCAACCTAAAGCAGAGCTCTACCTAAGTTTGCAAAAATGCTTTTATTATCCCAACTCAGTGCTGTCTGGTGGAATAAGTATTATTTAACAATGGAGTTGAGACAAGAGAAAACCGGAAAAACCCAAAAAATGGCTTGTAAGGTCTGTGTTAAGGATCATAAAAATGCATTGAAATTACAAAGATCTGTATTTGCCCATGAGCTTTACCTGTAGAAAAAAAAAAAAAAACTACTTCTCTTTAAGAGTATGACTTCTGCATATATGGCAGGATTTAGATTCACTGCCATAAATTAGATCATAATTGCCTTGTATTAGAAATTAAATCATTGGAAAAATAAGACTCTAGAAAGTAATAGGGGAAAATATTGAAACTTAATACAATGTCTTTCTGCAGAACTTTTTAAATGCTAGTCATGGACAATGCACCCTATGTAAATATTATCTTATCCAATTGAGTACATGTTAGTGAGGTTACTGGAAAACAATAATTTAGTTCAATTGCTTCAGTAAACTTCAGCTGATCTTAAGCTCCTACTTTCTCACCACTCTAGTGAACAGCACTGTATTATCTGAGAGACTCTGGCTTCCATAATGCTGTAGAGGACACAGGAGGAAGGGAGGGAGAAAGAGGGATGAGAGAGATCTGGACAGGGGCATCAAGAATCACTGACCCTCTATTATAAGCATTTTAGATGAAATCAACCATGGGTAGGAATCATCATTTGTAATATTTGCATTTTTAAATTTTGAGGTTAAAATACTTTGGGTACATATTAAAGTCTTTGACTCATGCAATAATTCAGTGGAGAGTGTATTCTAGAAATACAGAAATTCAGATGGCACATGTGACAAAACCCCATGAAGACTTCTAAAATAAACTAGGGAGAAAGCAATGTCAGCAACATGGAAGAATAGAAGGTCCCGGTTATTGTCCCCTCACAAAAACAATTATTTAACAACTATTCATTGCAAAAATAGCTCTGAGAGAGCTCTGGAGTATAATTAGAAAGCTACTGCAACTTGGTGGAGCATAAAAACTGAGGATGGCCATGTAGAAAAGTATAGAAAGCATTTTCCTCGTTTCGTCTCATCTTTTAGTCTGGCATACCTAAGCACCAAGAGGAAAACCCTTGACTGTGATTTCTCTCTATAAAGTGGGGGAAAAAAAGAACAGGGGACACCCTGCAGCCTTTTCCACTGAGGATTCCAGCAGCAGTCACCACCAGCACAGATTTCTGCCCCCTTTACTGTAGAGGCTGCCACAGTCTTCACTAATGAAGATCTCAGCTGATGGAGTTTCCTGGAACCAAAACAGCTGTATCCCATCTCCCACCTACAGCTTGAGTCACTAATGGCACACCCCTGGAGCTGTATCCACTGCCCTTCCTTCAGCTCAGGCACCATTGCATTCAAACCAGCTTTGGACCCAGGGGTGCCATGTGCCCCTCAAATCTTGTCAACCCCTGGAACCAGTACCTCACCATACCCACCCAGCTGACATCTCATGCCCAACTGCAGGTAAAGATTTTTTTCCCACCAAAGGCAATCTATAAAGTCTGGGAGAGGTGACTGTTCCTTCAAATGAGCAGATGCCAATGCATGGTTACAAGGAACAAGAAAATTAGGGAGACATGACATCAACAATATAAAACATAAATTTCCAGTAACAGAACATAAAGAAATGGAGATCTAACAGAGAAGAACTTCTAAAGGAAAAGAAAGTTATAAGAAAGAATGAAACAAATTCTGGAGCTGAAGAATACAATAAATGAAATGAAAAATGCAATAGAGATCTTCAACAGCAGATTTGATGAAGCAGGAGAAAGAATAATGAAATTGAAAGAGAGGTCATTTGAAATTATATAATCAGAGAACAAAACTTAACTAATGAAAAATAGTGAATAAAGCCTACATCATCAAGGGAACCAATAATGTACTAAGGAAATTTCAGAAAAAGAAGAAAAATAAAAAGGGAAAAAAAGATTATTTAAAGGAATAATGACAGAAAACTATCCAAATCTGGGGAAAGAAATAGACATCCATAATCAAGAAGCCTAGTGGACTCAAAAATAGGTTGAATGAAAAGAGATCTACCCTGAAACATATTATAATTAAGTTGTAAAAATTAAAAGACAAAGAGAATTTTGAAAGCAGCAAGAAAAAAAAGGTTCCTTTGAGAGTAAGTTCAAAGGTTCATATCATTCTAATTTGCTTCAGCTCAGTTTGTTTCTCCAACCCCTGTGATACTATATATTCCTGTGTTTAAACAGTAGATTCAAAAATAAACAATGACACCTAGTAATTGTAAAAAAGAAAACAAAAAACCTGAATTACTTAATTTTGTCATTCTGTGTAATCACTTGGAGTTTTTATTTATTTATGCTTAAAATTTAAATCAGTGACACAGAGAACTGTGAATAATAATAATTTTTTTGGCAATTGCAAAATTTGTTTTATATATGAAATATTTCACTTAATTTGAATAATATATTTAAAAAGGAAATGTTTTCTCCTTTTTAGTAATTGTTTTACAATAAAGAACTAATCAAAAAGTAATGATGATAACTGTTGTCATCATTACTGCAAATAATTTTGTGAAATATGTATGTATATAAATACATGCATGTATTAAAATAAACATATACATATTTATGTAAAAAAAAGTATACAGTAGATACACATAAGAACACTAGAGATAATTTAAAATAAAATTCTGAAAAAAAGTGCAAGTAACCAACAGGAAGGTAGGAAAAAGAAAACACTAAAATGATGGAGGAAGAAAGAACGTATAATAAAAAGTAAATATCTGACTTAGGTCTAAACATATTGGTAATTACATTAAATGGAAATAGTCTTAAATGATCCATATGCTGTTTGTAAGAAACTCAGTTTACATACAACTCTACAGATATAGTAAATGTAACAGAAAAGAAAAAAGGTATATTATACAAAGCTTAGTCAAAGATAACAAGAGTAGTTATATAAATATCTGATAATTAAGGCTTCAGAGCTATATCTATTTCTGCATCTATATCTATAACTAGAGACAGAGGGAGATATGGTTTAATTATAAAACGTCAATCTCAGAAGAACATTTAATCTTAAATATGCACACACCATACAAAATATGTCAGGCAAGAACTAATATAAGTGAAAGGAGAAATAGAAAAATACAAAATTAAAGTCAGAGACTTGCCCACACCCCATCTCAGCAATTGATACAACAACTGCATAGAAAATGAGCAAAAATAAAGAAGAACTCAGCAACATCAACCAATAATCTTTATCAACATTTATAGAATACTTTCCCAAATAATAGCAGAATATATATTCTTTTTATATTCTCACAGAATGTATACAAAAATACATCATATCGTAGCCTACAAAAGCTACTTCAACAAATTTAAAAGAAGTGAAATCACATGGAATATGTCATCTGTTGGCAA
The DNA here is from genome assembly GCA_963575035.1 of Avahi laniger. NCBI lineage: Eukaryota > Metazoa > Chordata > Mammalia > Primates > Indriidae > Avahi > Avahi laniger. The sequence goes on from CAUYSK010108580.1 coordinate 20,197, forward strand.
TGGAATCGAATCACAGATCAATAAATAGAAAGATAGAAAAATCTCTAAATACTTGGGTACTAAACAACAAACTTCATGGGTCAACAAGGAAGGTTCAGTAGAAATCAAAACACACATTGAGCTGAATAAAAATAGAGTATATCAAAATTTGTGGGACACAGCAAAACAAGTGCTGAGTGAGAAATTTATAATACTAAATGCAAACAGCAGAAAAGAGGAAAAGTCTAAAGTTAATAATTTACATTCCCACCTGAAAATCCAGAAGAAAAAATAAACTCAAAACAAGTGGAAGGAAATAATGAAGACAAGCACAGGCATCAGTGAAATTGAAAACAGAAAAAACAGAGAAAAGCAATAAACCACTAAGCTGCTTGTTTGAAAAGATTTAAAAAGTTTGCATATCTCCTTGAATACCGACAGAAAAAAAATAACAGAGAAGACACAATCAATGATACAGGAATAATATAGACAATGAGAATGAAATCAACAATATCAGGAATGAAACAGGGAATATCATTATAGTTCCTGAAAATATTAAAAAGTTAATAAGGAAATTCTATTAACAACTCCATGGAAATTTACAAATTTACATGAAATGAACCAATTTGTCAAAAACTATAAGGCACAACAACTTACCCAAAATGAAATACATAATCTGAAAAGCCCTGTGATTATTAAGAAAGTTTAATAGACAATTAATAAACTCCCCAAATAATCTACAGTGTTAGATGGTTTCACTGAAGAATTCTTCCAAACATTTAGATGAGAATTAACACCAAAACCAGAATAAGACACTGCAAAAAGTTAGAGAAAATTACTGTCCCAAACCCTTCAAAATTATAGATACAAAAAGTCCTTAACAAAATGTTAGTAAGTAGAATTAAACAATATATAAAAATATTATAATCCATGGCTAAGTTTATTCCAGTGATGCAAGACTGGTTCAGTATCTGAAAATTAATCAATGTAATCAGACATATTTACAGATTAAATAAAAAATTATATGATCATAACAATTGATATAGAAAAAAGTGTTTGACAAAACTGAACACTCATTCATAATAAAACCTCTGAGAAAAATAGGACTAAAAGAAAACTTTCATTTAATAAAAGTCCTCTACAAAAGACCTGGCTAATAATATACTTAACATTGAAAGACTGAATGCTTTCCCCTGAGATCAGAACAAAGAAAAGGTACTTACTTTACTTTCACCACTCAGTACACATATTACAGAAAATTCTAGTTACTGCAGTAAGACAAGTTAATAAAAGGCATATAGCTCAGAAAGGGAAAAAATAAAACTGTTCTTATTTGAAGATGACATGATTGTCTATGTAGAACATCTCAAGGAATCTCCAAAAAAGTGAATAAAGAAAACTAGAACTAATACGTAAGTTCAGCAAGATAACAGAATAAAAGGTAACATACAAAACTCAATTATATTCCAATATAATTGCAATGAACATTTGGGCACTGAAATTAAAACTATAATACATTTCTAATTTCTCAAAAAATTGTAATGCTTAGTTTTAAATGCAATATACAAATGTAAGATGTATATGGTGAAAACTGTAAAATGTTGATGAAAGATATTAAATAAAATGTAAATATACGAAGATACATGGAAAATTCAACATATCAAAGATGTTTATTCTACCTAAATTAATATTTAAATTGAATAAAATTCTTATCAAAATCCAAGCAAATATTATTTTTTAGATATAGAAAAGGATATTCCAAAATTTATATTGAAAACCAAAGTAATGGAAATAAAAAATAATTTGATAAAGACTAAAATGGGAGAAATTTATCCATCCTATTTCAAGATTTACTATGTGCCTAAAGTAGTTGAGACTCTTGGTTTTGTTGGAGGAATAGACAGTAGATTAATGGAACATAATAAATAACCCAGAAATAGATGCAAACACATATATGTCAAACTAAATTTTGACCAAGGTTATATACTGTAGGATTCCATTTATATAACATTCTCAAAATGAAAAAAAATTTTATATGTGGAGTACAATTTAATGGTTGCTAGACGTTAGTGAGGAAGTGGTTAAAATAATAAGAGTAGAAAAATTTGTTTGAACATTTAAGTGTGGAGCCACTTCTGAACCATTGCCAAACTACCATCATTACTGTAGCTTTACATTAAGTTTTAAAGTTCAGATAGTGTAAGTCATCCAAATTTTTCATTTTTTCTTAATAAAAACAATGCATTGGTTATTCTAGATTCTTCGTATTACCTTATAATGGATTTTGTCTTGTTATACTTGTAATTAGCAGGCGGGCTGGTCTCTAAGGGGATTACACTGAGATAGTAGAATTGGAACTGTATGAGTATATTTTGATAATAAAGCTAAGAGGATTATTTTATGTGTAGATATTGATTGTTAAAGAAGAGCATGCAAGAATGAGTGCATAGATTTTGGCCTTGACAACTGCGCTGATGCTATTGCCATTAGCATACCAGTGGAATATTTTAGAAACAATAGTTTTTGGGTGGAGGCATAAATAAATTCAGCTTCAACAAGTTAAGATTGAAATACCTATTAGACATCCAATCAGAAATTTTAAGTAAGGAATTTATTACAGAAGTCTGTTTCGGTGGAAATGTCAAAGCTAAATTTTATGAATCATAAGCGTACAGGTAATTTATAAAGGCAAGAAACTAGATGATATTACTAAGGCAGTGGGTGTAGAGAGGAAGGGAAGATATCAAAAGAGACACAAAAGCTGAACTCTGAGTCACTTAAGAAGTCATAAAATAAAATGTGAAAATGTGCTCAAAGCAATACATGGAATGGAATCGTGAGAAGGTACAACCGATACAGTCCGGGGTGTCAAGGAAGTTCCTATGAACACTCTTAAAATTTGTCTAAGTGTATGAGCAAAAGTTAACCAAGCAAAGGAAAGGATGAAGGGTATTTCCAGATGATAGGGCTACAGTGTATGAGACACGGATATTATGAACAGCATGACGGTTCAGCCACGCTCGTCAGGAGCAGGACTAGAAATGGTAAATGCTATGCTGGAAAGGGAAGAATAGAGTTAATCACTGCAGACTTGTTTGCCATGCTAAAAAGACATCCTTTATCGGGAGCGTTTATGGTTTTAAAACTATTTCTGAAAGCAGAAATTTGAGTACCCGAGGGGAAATTTAAATGTATAAAACAAATAAAAGGGGAATTTTTTTGTTGAAATTGCCTCCCCTCTGGGGGAGAGTGGAGGTATGGTTCCCTTTATGCTCACTCCAGGTGACAGCCCCACAACAGGTTTCAGAAAATCTCTAGAATGCATACTTCAGAATTGAGAAAGCTAATGAGGTTTTTTTTCAATGACATGACCAAGTTTTTATTTTAAATAATCTATTGTTTATATGGGATGAACTTGAATGAAATACAGCTGGCAAAAGCAGGGAAAAGAAGAGATCAGGTAATAGCTCAGGCAAAAATTGGCAAAGGTCCCGGGAAACACAGCTGCTTAGTGACAACCAGGAACCTATCCGGTGAGCTCAGACTTCTTTCATAACCAGACTCTAGTACAGAATGATATGAACTCTATCATTCAAATTAGGTTTCTTTTTAAGCACTCTAATTTATAAAACAACTGCAAGAGAAATTTGTCAGCTGGTGATGTACTTGGGATGGAAGGAGAAACCCTTCGCATGCAGTGGCAGCGTCTATGCCGTATTCAGGAATGTTCTCCAGTATAACATAATGTTTATCAGTAAAATTGATGGACTAACAATGTACAGTTTTTTGAGTTTTAAAAATCACATTCATAATATAATCACCATCGCAGTAATGATATAGGCAGTCTCACTGCTGCCCAAATGTTCCTGGACGCTTTGTAGTTAACTTTTTCCCCAGCCCCAGCCCTTGGCAACTGTTAACATGACATAAGTTCCAACAATGTTGTCTTTTCCAGAATGGTATAGAAATGGGGTCATACAATATGTAGCACTTGTTAAACTGGAATAGTGCGTTTGTGATTCATCCATGAAGTTGCATTTTATTAGGGCCAAATGTTTCCTGAGTTAAATATTTGGCCCTTTAATAATTTATAAATTATTCTATCATATTGAAATATTGACTTTTCTATTTTAAACTATAATAATGAGCATTGGATAATTTTTACTTTATAAAATTAATGGTTGACATATTCTTGAAAGCTATATATAAATTAAATTTTGTATATATTAATATAAATATGCATATATATAATACATTTTAAGAATATTATGCCCTTTGGGAAATAACCTCTTCCAATCATATTCTGTTCACAAATTATTTTTTAAATATATTTTTAAAAAAATTAATCCCACCCATATATTTTTTCAATGAGATAATTATTCCTGTGCCACAGTCTCATTTTCAGTGGTTAAGGGATTGTATTTGTGGTTCATTTAAAGTGCCTTAATAGAAAATCACATCTAATCCTATTTTAGCAACCATCTCTTTTCCTGCAACTTATTACTGTATTTCATGTTCTAGTAACTACAAAGTTAAATAATTTATGAATGGCAGGTAAGAATTTCACTCTAACCTACAAACCTCAGAACACAACTTGAGTGACATCCTTTGTTCTATCAGCTGAAAGCCATTGGCAGTTTAAACGTAATACAATTAATTCAGAGTCTGCATGCAGGTTGACAGGAGGCTAGATGCCATCTCCTTCAAAAACAATTAATGGAGCAAAAAGAGTTAACGTCAAGATTCAGTGTAGACCAGGTAGCACTTTCTAAATATCTGCAATTTTTTTTTCTGAGGAAAAAGAAGTAGATACTGTAATAATTAAGAGAACTAAACCAGTATCCACAGATACACATCCTAGTAAGTACTGTTTATATTTATTTAAAAGACTTTAAAAATGATTAGAGCCACCCAATCATAAAATAGCTTGCTTTCTTAAAGTAGTGAATTCTCAATCACTGATAGCATAAAAATATAGTATGGATAAACTACCTAGTTAAGATCTTATCTCCTGTAGAGTTTCTACGCTTCCTAACAGTTCAAAGCATCTGGGTAGAGAAAGAATGCTAAATAATAATTGAATATAAAACAACTTAATGACTAAATCATAGAAAAAAGGTGTTAGATTTCTGTTATCAGACATCAAGAGGCTACAGATTTTCTTAAATGAAGCATGATTTTAATTGGATCTTGGCTATTGGGCAACATTGGAATAGAAAGATAACAAGGAATTTTAGAACAGGGCATTTTGTGTGCAGTTAGGGCTCTTTGTTATATGAAACAGAAAGCAACTCAGGGTAACGTAAGTGAAAGAAGAATTAATTGGAAGGATATGCAGTAATTCAGTAAATTAAGGCAAAGCACGTCAGGGACATGGCAGCTGTGACGACATTGGTGACAGACTCCGAGACAGCCTCTTTGGGCCATGATATTATATGCGATCACTTTTGAGCATTTCTTCCCTGTGATACTTTTCTCAAGATTAAATTTCCCTCAAAATGTTTGAAAATTAACAAACATGCTTCTAAATAATGTAGAGGGTCAAAGAGGATATTAACAAGGAAAACTAGAAAATATTCTGAACAAAATAAAAATTAAAAACATAGCATCAAAATTCACTGGATACAATAAAAGTGTGCCTAAAGGGATATGTTTAGAACTATATAAAGTTGAAAATTAGTTATCTAAGATTTTTCTTAAGAATCCATAAAAAGAACAGCAAATTAAACTCAAAGAAATAAAGGAATTGAATAATACACAACATATATTATTGAAATAAAAAGCAAACATTAAATAGAACCAACAAAGCCAAAATTTGTTATTTGAAGCTATTAAACCCTTAACAAAATGAAAATAAAAAGGAGAAAAAAACATAAATTATTAATATCAGAAATGGAAAAGAGGATATACCTCAAATATGCAAATACCAAAATACACAACAGAGAGATGTCATTAACATATTCTTCTAAACTTTTTGACAATTTAGGTGACTGGATAAAATAATTTAAAATCATATTAAAGAAATAAAGGAGAAAAAAATATATGACCACCTGAATAGTTGCAGAAAAAGCATTTATTGAAAGTTAATACTCTGTGTGATGAAAATTCTCAGTAAATTAGAAATTAAAAGCTTACCACTTTCTCACTGAAGATGATAAAAAGACAAGCATATATACTCTCACCAGTTTGACTTAACATTTTTCTAGATATTCCGGCCACTGTGATATGACAAAGGGAAAATGATATAAAGATTGTATTTTAAAAAAACTCTCATAAATGTGCATATAGAAAATCTAAAAGATTTATTTGTCACAAAATTATTATAAAAATCAATTGAATTTTATATAATAACAATGAACAAGTAAAAAACTAAATATAAAATACCATTTAAGATATCATCATATAACTATTAATAAATCTAACAAACTATATGCAAAAATCTCTGCTGAAAGCTATAAAATATTTAAAGAAAATAAAGAAGATGTTAATTAAAAGGAGATATATCATGTTTATACTTTGCAAGGCTCAATATTGATATATTGATTCCTCTTAATTGGTCTGTAGATTTTTAAAAAATTACAGTGAACATTCCAGTACTTTATTTTTGTGAAAATTGAGGTGCTAATTCTAAATTCTATTAAGATATGAAAATACAAAGGACCTAGAAAAGCCAAGGCATTTGTAAAGAAGAAATCAATGCAGGGGAGGGGGATTGTTAAACCACCAGAATGAGATATAAAGTTAGAATAAATTAAGACAGTGTAAATGTTGAACTAAGTATACAAAAATAATTCAATTAAACATACTTTTTAAAGCATAGTTTTTAAAACATCAGTTCCACAGGCAGAACTGATAGATAAAATCACTTGATTCATGACAGATGTGCTCCTGTAATTCTATGGGGAAAATATAGTCTTACAATAAATGATGCTGAGTTCTACAGTATATGCAAAATTTAAATTGATATTGATTCATAGATCTAAATGTGAAAGGTCAAGCAATAACTCTAGAACCAAACATACAGAATTGTCTTCAGGACTTTGGACAAGGTAAGGATTTTTCATGCAGAACACTAAATCCCTGATCAAAAAGAAAAAGAAAAAAAAAGATAAAGTGGACTTCAATAAAATTGAGAACTACTGCTCATCAAGACAACATTAAAAGAATGAAAATGCAACCATTATTTGGGAGAAGGTAGTTGCAATGAATGTTTCAGCAATGAACTCATATATAGATATATAAAGAATTCCTATAAATCATTAAGAAAATAATTGACAATGCAATAAAAACTGAAGAAAATACTTGACAAGTACTTCACAAAAGAAGATACCCAAATGGACAAATAAATTGTATGAAAATCTATATAAATAGCCCTCAAGAAAATATAAAGTAAAATAATGATGAAATACTACTACATTCTAAATTACATGACAGTTAAAAAGACTAACAATGAAACATAACAATTTTAATTCTTATTCAATGATAAATACAATTTAACTCCTTTGAGAAAATCTTTGACTCTATTAATGGTAATGTTTTATACATGGTATTCTATGATCCAATAATTCAACTCTTAGGTCGATACTAATGGAACTAGATGTATTTGCTCATCAAAATATATATATACCGTATGCTCATATCAGCTTTATTTATAATTATGAAATCCAAATATTCATCAAGAGTAGAAAAGAAAATGTAATATATTCCTATAAGCAGACACTGCACATCTATGAAAATAAAAAAAACTACTTCTATAGAACATGAACAAAAAAGTATTGTAATTTTTTAAATTACATGGGATAAAGATTTGATTGGCCTAGGAGGGTCATGTATTCACCCCTTGACTGGGGCAGGACCCTGAGTTAGAGTTTAACAAAGCCAAAGGAAATTCGAAGAATTGTTTCCAAGGAAAAATGCTATGTAGGCAAATCAATAGATAGCCACCAAATATAATAATGGCAGGATATTAATAACTGACACATTGAAGCATTAAACATATTTTATTTCATTTAATCCTAACAACAATCTTATGAGCAAGTACTATCTTTATTCACATTTTACATTTAAGGTCATTAAAATATGGAGGGATTGAGTTTTGTTTAAGGCTACACAGCCACTTAGGCAGATTTGGGACTTGAACACAGATTACTTATTTTCAGGGTTTTCATTTTGAATCTCTATGCTATGCTGCATCTCAAATATGCATTACATATTCAAGAGTATTGAAGTAGACCAGGTTGAAACGAGCAAAGAAAAGCAGGGGAAAAAAAAAAAAGACATGGATGTATTAAGCTATTTCATTGCTCTATTTTATTCTGCTTATTGAAAGGATATTCAAACCTTAGTTTTACAAATCAGAAACAAATTTATGACTAAAAATATACTGAAGCCTGGGAAATTATGAACACAAATACATATGCACATTATTGTTTCATTTTTAATGATTTAGCACATATGACTGAAAGTTTAGAGCCTGTATGCTCTCTAAAGCTCAGAACCTTCTTTTTCAAAATTCAGGGGCTTCGGTGTTTGTGTTACCAAAAGATTAATTTTGCTATTCATGAAAAGACTAGAATTTCTACATGGAAGTTGATAAGATACCTGAGAAAATGTCATTTCTGGTCCCTCATCATAATATTGAATAGGGTCACGTAATTGGAAAGTTATTTAAGCATAGCAGGTGTTATCAGGTCATGGTATGATCAGATACCATGGTTATCTTCCTGTTTGCAAAGGCAGGTCATTTCACAATGGAAAAGATACCAGTGTTAAGAGTGACAAAGAAAAAGAAGTCTTGTAAAAGAAATCATTCTGCAATGGCAAGTATATCAATGCCCTCAGGAAATTGTATCAAAAATCATAGTTTAATCCAACCAAAGCAAATACTACAGGATATAGGAAGGTAATGTCAAATAAGAGACTTTATTGAATTGGCCTTCGAGACAGATAAATGAGCAAATGCAAAGCTGATGATAAGAAATGTTTGTTACTACTCATTAAATGGGTCAATATCAATCTGCTAAGTCTAATCTTTTTAAGGCAAGTTTTCACTATAAATCATGACCATCTTTTTTAAACAATATTTCATCAGAAATCTAGCATTGAATGAAATAGTTACTCTTACATTTTATTAATACATTTATCACTGAATATTAACTCAAAGCAAATTTGTCATTTTCCTCAAAGTTGCCTCACCTTCATGGCCTTTGAATGTTCTTGTGTTTGTATCATTCTATTCAGCTTAAAATGGTCTGACTTTTAAAAATTGAGACAAATTCATGACTGTTAGTAAATCTCTACAATTCACAGGAACTGTCATGTATTTCTTTGTGGCAAAACAGCTTCTCAAACTCATTTCCATATTGGTGTCAATGTTCTCATTCATTTCCGCCTATGGATAACTTGGAGAACAAGACCAACAAATGTCCATGTAAAGAAATCTTTCATAAAGAATGACAACAGGTGATAGAAATGGGATGGATATAGAAGGGAGAATTATATGTTTTTTTTTAACTATGCCATTTCAATAGAATATTGAAAAAGCTTATCTGGTGCAATAGAGAATTTGCAAAAATAATTTGATTCATTCTATTCTCAGTTATTATTTCATCATGTGATGTCTTTCTCCAGGCTTGGGAGCAATAACAGAACTTATTTATTTGTTTATTTATTTATTTAAAATTTTTGTTTATTTCAGCATATTACGGAGGTACAAATGTTTAGGTTACATTTATTGCCTTTGCCCACCTGAGTCAGAGCTTCAAGTGAGTCCATCCCCCAGACGGTGCACTTCACACCAATAAGGTGTGACTATACCCATCCCCTCCTCCTCCCTCCCATTTGCCCAACACCCGATGAATGTTACTGCTATATGTGCACATAAGTGTTGATAGATTAATACCAATTTGCTGGTGTGTACATGTGGTGCCTGTTTTTCCATTCTTGTGATACTCCACTTAGTAGAAGGGGCTCCAGCTCTACACAGGATAATACAAGAGGTGCTATGTCACCATTATTTTTTTTGTGTCTGAGTAGAACTCCATGGTATACATAGACCACATTTTATTAATGTACTCATGTATTGATGGGTACTTCGGTTATTTCCACATCTTTGCAATTGTGAATTGTGCTTGCTATAAACATTCTAGTGCAGATGTCTTTTTTATAGAATGTCTTTTTTTCCTTTGGTCAGATGCCCAGTAAGGGGATTGCTAGATCAAATGGTAGTTGAACTTGTAGCTCTTTGAGGTATCTCCATATTACTTTCCACAGAGGTTGTACTAGCTTGCAGTCCCATAGCAGTGTGTGAGTGTTCCTATATCTCTGCATCCATGTCAAAATTTATTGTTTTGGGACTTTTTGATAAAGGTCATTCTCACTAGAGTTAAGTGATATCTCCTTGTGGTTTTGATTTGAATTTCTCTGATGATTAGAGATGTTGAGCATTTTTTCATACATTTGTTGGCCAGAACTTAGTTATTAAGGGAAGAGAATATTTTATGCAGAGGCAAAATATTCCTCTGGGGTGGTAGAAGCCAGAATAACCAAGTGCTTTGATATATTTCAACCAGCTGTTGTACAATTGTTGTCCCTTCCTAATCTTTGAAGAAAGTTCCCATGGGTGGTACAGGCCTACACAGCAGAAGCCTTGGGAAGGAAGACATCGCATTAACCCACAATCTTGGATATCCTGGAGAAGGAGGAAACAGGAATCCTATAATAAAACAAATTCTTATAACACAAACATAAATAAAACAGAAAATGCTCTAGAACTAAATAAAGCTAAAGAGTTGTGGAAGAAAGTAAGTTGGGACCAGAGATAATAAAAGGCATAGAAACATGTGGAATAAACAGGTAATGAAATGGTTTTCCAAAAAGGTTTCATGCAGCCTCCGACTAGTTAGCCTGTATTAACATTAGCGAAGAGAAAGAGTGGACCCTCTTTAGAATCAACCAATGTGAGTGGCCTTTTAGAAATTAAGGAGGAAGGAGACAGAAAGTGAGAGAGGGAGAAAAGGCAGAAGGGGGGGGGACAAGAAGAAGAGAGCAGGAGTGAGGATGGGGAGAGAATCATCTTGAGTATTACGGAAATGAAAGAAAAAAAATCTCCTCTTGGGATTGCCAAAATGTTCAGACACATATATTTAGCACACATCCAGCAAATACATAATTTGAATGTTCTCTATGCCAGACTTTGTGCTAAGTTATGAAATCCTAAAATGGAAAATCATTATATCTGATTTCAAAGGATTGGGATCCAGACTATTGAATCCTTGCCTTAGAAGAGAAAAGGCCCAGATCTGAACAGGTGCAGTCTTAAGAAAAGGACAGGACAACTGTTAGCAAATGGCCATTTGTCTAACAGCTGAACCAGATCATCCTAAGGATTGCTCTGGTTTCATTAGGTCTTAGGAGGAAGAACAATTGGAAGAGGGTTAGACATTGAAAGTTGTACCAATCAAATCTTTTAGGAAGCTAACAAATTCCTTATTTAGTATTATACATATGGCATTTGAAGATAGTCATAGTTAAATAATCCAGTCTTAACATCTCTACCTTGTTCTTCCTGTTTTTATTCACATTTCCAACCTAAATTGATGTTTTAATTGAGAAGCAGGAAAATTTGAGTAACTATATATAAAATACATTAATTTTAAATTGCATAGAGAATGACATATATTGGTGTAGGAGGGTAGGGGATAAACACTTTAGAATGAGACAGGCCTGAGATTTAATCCAAATTCTGCTATTCACTCAGCATGGGGCCTTCAGCAAGTTGCTTAATTCTGTGCGTATTCTATTTTCCGTATCTGTAATATGGGCATAATAAAGCTGTGATGTTCAGAGTACCAAATATATTAACGTCTGAACAGTGCTACCCTAGTATCTGTGATAGAATAGACACTCAAAAATATCCTTAATAAAATTGGTTTGTCAAAGAAATAACTTCATTTTTGTGTTTATTGCAGCACTATTTGCAATAGCCAAGATATGCAATCAACCCAAGTGTCCAACGACTGATGAATGGATTAAAAAAGAGTGGCATATGTACACAATGGAATACTATTCAGCCATAAAAAAGAATGAAATTCTGCCATTTATGACAACATGGATGAAGCTGAAGGGCATCATGTCAAGTGAAATAAACCAGACACAAAAAATCACATACTGCATGATCTTACTCATACTTGGATTCTTTTTTAAGTTGGTATGATATAAGCAGAAAGTAGAACAGGGGTAACTAGAGTTGGAGTAAAGGTAGAAGGAGAAAAGGATGGGGAAGTACAAAGTGACAATTAGATAGGAATAAGTCCCGGTTTTCTGTTCATGACGGTTAACAGTAAGGTATTGCATATTACAAGGTAGATAGACAAGAGCATGTTGAATATTCTCACCACAAAGAAATGATAAATGCATGATGTGATAGACATGGTAACTACTTTGATTTGATCATTGTACAGTATGTATGTATCAAAACATCAAATTATACCTCATAAATATGTATAATCCCAATGTATCAGTAATAAAATAATAATAAAAAGAATTTCTTTTAACATTTTTGCGAGGCACATCTACTGGTAATAAATTCCCTCATTTTGTTGACCTGAAAATTTTTATTTCTCCTTCACCTTTGAAAGACATAGTCACTGAATACAGAATTTGAAGTCATTTTTATTTGTTTTGTTTTGTTGGTTTTTTTCTTTCACAACTTTAAATATTTTACTCTCCTATTGCTTTATGATTTCTAAAGAGAAGTCCAATGGAATATTTATCTTTGCTCCTATGTGAGTGAGGTCCTGCCACCCCTCATCCTGTTTTGTTTTTTTTTTTGCAAGATTTTCTCTTTGTTTTAATTTTGTTGCAGGTTGAATGTGGTGTTCCTAGGTATAGATCCATTATCATTCATCATACTTGGTGTTCTCTGAGCCTCCTGTATCTGTGACTGTCATCAATTTTGGAAAAATTTCAGTCATTATTACTTCAACTTTTTTTCTGTCCTTTCTTTCTTCTCCTTTTGGTATTCCCATCACAGATATGTTATACCTGTTATAATTATTCCAGAGTTCTTACATCCTTTTTATTCTTATTTCTCTTTGCATTTCAGTTTTGAAAGTTGCTATTATCATACCTTCAAGCTTACTAGTGTTTTCCTTGGTCATGCCCAGCCTATTAACGTGTCCATCAAAGGCATTCTTAATTTCTGTTACAGTGTTTTTTGTATTTATAGGATTTCCTTTTGATAACTTCTTAAAATTTTTATCTCTTTGCTTACATTAATCACCTGTTCTTACGTTTGTCCACCTTTTTCATTAGACTCCTAGCATATTAATCATAGGTATTTTAGATTCCTGATCTATAATTCCAAAATCTCTGCCTTACTGAGTCTGATTCTGAAGTTTGTTTTGTCTCTTCAAACTATATTTTTTGTCTTTCAGTATACTGTGTAATTTTTGGTAGAAATCTGGGCATGATGTACTGGGTTAAAGAAACTGAGGTTTCTCCTGGTTACTTAGGCCCAAGGTGTTCAGGCTCCAGTGAAATAGTTTCCCTTTACGACATGCATTTGTTAAGAAGAACAGAATGCACTGGGTGCATTTCAAAATTTTTACTTTTCTCCTTCCACTGTCTGAATAAATAGTTGATTTTTCTCTGATGTTTACTCTGAAAACTTGATAAGGTTCCTTGAGGTAAAATTCAGGAAAGTGTGAGACAATCCTAAGACCAGGCCCCTGGAGTTTTTAAATCTCAAGCTTGTCTCTACTAAGCCTCCAGTAATTCATCAACGATATTAATAGTTTAAGTTTTTCTACCTCCAGTGCTGACTCCAGTGGTGGGTTTCTGGTTCTGATATTCTGTTCCAGTAAGCTGTGATTCTCTGTATCTACCTGTCTCTCTGATGTTGAAGGCAGTGTTTTTCCCTGTGACCTCAATTTTCTGATAAATCTAAGAAGAGCTGCTGATTTTCAGTTTGTTCATCTTTTTTCTTTTCCTGATTGCAACAACAGGAGTGACAACTTCCAAGCTAGTGCATGTCAAACTGGAAACCAGAAATTCTCCTTGTGTTTTTATATCTTCGAATATTCACAAGGTCTTCTCTTTCCTATTTGCCTTCATCTTCCTTTTCCCAAGCTATTGTTCCTTCCTCTGGGTTATCTTGGATTCTTCATTTTGGTGTTTCTGCCTCTTCAGACTTTTAGATATTTTTCTCCTCATCAGCTGTGGTTCATGGACACAAATCTGTGTCCCAAACAAAAGCTCAGTAGGTCTTTCCGAGTCATGGAAATTCACTTAAATATGTAAATGAGTTTTATTTTTATTTTAGTTTTGACTATAAATTCTGTTACTGGCTGTTGAATTCCTCAGTTCTTGTCTTCTCGCAATTGAAGAATGAAAGCAAGAGATAATTTTGAAGCAGCAAGCAGCAAAGTTTATTAATGCAAAAGTTCACTCTTAAAGGAGTTAAGAGCAGGCAGATGTCCGAGTGGACTGTGGCACTGGGGTCTCTTTAGGTTTCTAATCAGCGAGCGACAGTGCACTCCAAAAGGCGTAGGAGTGGGCACGTCCCAGTGTACGGTGCCAATGGGCTTTCTGTGCCATCCCTTTTTCTCCTGTCTGACCTCTCCTTCTTTGTAATGTTGGCAGTTCTCCTTTTTTCTTGACCAATGGGGATGCTGTCTTCTTCCTGCTATTGGGCAGGGGGCAGTTTTTCACCTTATGACTAGACCCAGATGTATTGTAGTGTCCAAAGCTCCCTGGGAGGACGGGAGGTGGTGAGGGCAAACTTTAATATATAATGTGCCCTGTGATGTTATATTTCTTGTGACAGTTATGGTTACCCTTTATCTTGTTATTATTACAGTATGTTCTCTTACTCAACATCCTATGTGTTTATGTGGCTTGGTTACTGATCTTGTTTGCTCATGTCTCACTTGTCATATGGTATGAGTTTCTGTGACTCTTACAGCTACCCTTATCTTGCAGTGTGTTTTCTTAATCAGTAACTCATTTATTTACACGACCCTCTGTTCCTGTCTCCCTTTCCTAACTACACTAACACTCTATGTGCCCCTCACTCTATAATAGTAAGACAAATATTATATTAAGCTTAAGAGTAAATAAAAATATCTTTGGTAGAAGAAGAATGCAATGATAATAAACAGGAATGAAGGCATTTTCTCTTATGATATAGTCTCCTTTATTGGCTAAGTCTCTTTCTGGAATGTAATGAACACACCATGATTTTTTGGGCCATTTGTAATTACGGGGGAGTACAGAGAAAGTTAGTCATGGCTAAAGTCATTGCATGACTGTATAATTTCTTTTGCAAGCAGGGACACTTCTGAGAGACAAAAAAGGATCCTGATCAGTCAGGATGTTGGGGCAAGTGGCATAGCTAGGGAGTATGCTGGGTGAACTAGGGATTTGGTAACTATTTCTTACTTCACTCCCAAGGAAGTGTGAAGGAATTTGAACTGATTTCAAGTTCTTGGAGCTTTCTTGGTCAAGGAAAGGGCTTGTTCTGCCTCAGCTAGTTATTTATTTATTTTCAATTAATGGAGACAATAACTTGCTAAAAAATAAAAAAAAAAAGTCAGTTTTTTTTTTTTTAAATGAGAGCAAAATTGACACTGGGCGTCTGTATTCTATTTTAGTATGAAAATAAATTCATCCACTGCAGATTCTCTTCTCTTCTTATAACTTATTCTGAAACACTGGAGTTTAACAAGATCTATTAAAACACCAAGTCAGCAATACTCTTGCTCTCTCCCCCAACTCCACCCACAGATATGAACATTGTTCAGTTTCTTCCCCAACCAGCCATGTTTATATACTTCAAAACGTATTGGTTACTAAAAGAATAATTCAAAACTATACTTCCTTTGTTTTCTGTATCTACAGTCTTGAAAATTGTAGATTTTCTAGCATTCTACACATTCATGTCAAAAATTATGTTAAACTGATAACACTAAAATCCAGTATGTCTAAAAATTGTGTGAGCTTTCTGAGGGAAAATGGTCTTGTTTTAATCATAATCGCTATATTCTCAGAACCCAGCAAGATGTCTGGCACATAGTGGGCAACCCATATATATTATCGTGGGTGTGGATGAATGAAGTGTGGATAGAGACGCATTATCAAATTTAGAGTGTCTTGGGCTGCTTGAATTGTCTACTGACATAAATTTTTTGCAAGAATATCACATAGGAAGGTATTTCCATTTTAGTCCTAATGCTCCTAACTTTTTTAAGGAGCTAAAGAATTAGCTGAAAAATGTCCAAAGTATAGCATATTTCATAAAAATTCAACTACATAGACCCACCATTTCTTCTGGACCCATATGGGTGGGCCAATTCATTTCATGATGACCACTGAACATCTGTCAGTAATAATTTCTATCGACCACACTTGATTTTTCTAGATAGTTTCTTGACTCTGTCAGTCTGGGCCCATCTGTGGAAATGGCAGACAGCTTATAAACAAGGTGGCAGGTCATCAGCAGTCTGACACACTGCAGAGAAAGGCTAGGTGAGCTGAGTGATGAACTCTGCCAAGAGCTTCCAGGCCATGTTGTAACACAGAAGCAGTTTGGCTTTCAACTCTCTCAGCAGTCTTTTATGACTGTTAAGAGTCAGGGACTAACACAAAAATGCAAGACAATATCCTAACAAAGAGCATTAAGTTATTAAGAGTAGCGAGAATATGGTTTGAGTTGAGGGCAGAAACTAATAAAGTATATAAAATATTTCAGAGCCTCATTAATATAGATTGTGTAAACCAAAAATAAAATCCTAATTACTCCACTGACTGAACGGACCCTTCTTGGCCAAGGGAACCCCAGAAAAACCTTAAAAATGAGTTCCCAGCCATTATGGAAAAGGAAGCCAGACACGCCCCCTTATGCCTATCCCTTTGGGAATTTAAACACAACAGATTTAATGTTAAAATAGACATCATAAGACTGACAAAACAGACCCTTTGTGGCAATGAGATACTAAATGACAAACAGGACCTAAGGCCATGAAAGGCAAAGGTTAAATCAGTCCTTTCAAACCATGCAATCTCTTCGAACTGTATTTTTCCCCTTAATTTGGTGTAGTAGGGCTCACTCTCCAACCTGACTGATAAAACATCACACGAGATAGCAGACCATCTTATCTTAACTGAAGCATTCATTTCTAATGATGCCAAGTCTTTAGACAAAGAATTATTGTTTTCAACTAACTACAAACCAAAGAATCTCTGAACCCAACTATAATCTGTAAAGTCCTGCTTGGAGATGTCCAGCCTTTTCAGACCAAACCAATGTATATATTGGTTTATGATTTTACCTATAATTCCTGTCCATGAATGTATATAACCAAATTATAATCCAACCATCTCAGGTGCACTTGCTAGGAACTCTTGAGATTGTGAGGCTGCAGGTCATAGGCATTCAAATTTGGCTCAGAATAAATCTCTTTAAATTATTTTATAGAATTTTTCTTTTTTTCTATTAACAATTGCCTTATCTTGAAGGTCCTTGGCATATGGATCCCTCATTTCATAGATAAAGAAACTGAGACCCAGAAAGGGCAAAGAATTTGTTCATTTCTTACTCAATATTATAAATCCAAGTCATCAAGGAATATGAAAATACATATCTCTTAATCTTTATTTAGAAAACTTGCTTTATTAAGGCAGGATTTTTTGTGAGCTTTTCTTACTTAAATATTTCTGGCACATAATAAATATTTGCCAAGTGCATCTTAAAGATCTCTCCAGTTAGGGTCCATATAGCATAGTGGTTATGAGGTTGAATTCTCAGATATTAACGTAAATAACCTTTGTGACCCCGAGCAATTGAACCTCTCTCTAAGTCTCAAATGGGAGGTCAAGTGGGATAATGCATGCAGAGTATCTCACACAGCTGGCACGTAGGAAGTACTCAATATATACTCAGCATAAACAAACGGCATCATCATCATATACTTCCTCACAGATACAGATTACATTATGACTAAGAAGAGTTTTTATTTGACTCTAACACAAACTTTAAAAATGAGTCAGAAAAATACAATGAATCACAAACCCGAGGTTCAGAAATAAGTAATTTGTCCAGATTCACACAATTTATTAAAGCAGAAGCCTTCTTTAGCAATCAATATGAACTTTGTCAAAGCTTTTCCTCCTTCAAGACTTTACAATATTAGCTGCTGAAGAAGGACACTGAGTTCCATATAAAAGTAAATCTTCTAATATTATTATACAACTGCATATTTTAATAACAGAACGTGCTTAAAAGACAAATGATTCAGATTGATTCTAAGTTCTGTGTAGGTTATCCCCATGAACCTAAAAGGTTAAATATTCAAGTATCTAACTACAGAATAATTACTGGTCAAAATTTAGATGATGAATTTTAAAAAGTACAGATAAAAAAACAGCAGAAAGTATGATGCTTATATAAAGATAAATACAAAGACGAATAGAAAGAGGGAGAGCCTTCAAAATGATACTTTAAAAATAGGAAGTGTTTCTCTAAAAGCAAATTTGGAAGAAAATGCATGGAAGAGATACAGAGGAGAGATATGGAGTACTGTAAAAAATACAGATCTAGACTTGAAAGTTAAAGAGGATGATCTGAAATTGCTACAGTCAGGCTTTAGTCTGAAATGTCAGTACTCGTCACACTCATGCCTGAAGAATGACCAGATAACCTGAAGTAAGGCAAGCACGAAAGTGAGGCTTATTGAGGAGAGAAAGATAGGATTCTAGAGCAAGAGAAAGATACAGGTTTACAGGGCGTGATACATATGCCACAGATGACGACCAGACTCATTGTCGTAGCAAAGAGAGAGCCAAAGGAAGGGTAAAGAGGTCCTGGTTATAGTCTGCGCCTTGGTTTATAGTGCCCAGATTGGGACCTCCCTCTGGTTCCAAGGTCACCATGGAACCACTTGGAGAGTTGGGAGTTGCATGATCTGTCTTAATATGCATGTGGGTTGTTCTAGGTCAATTTCTGGACTCTATGGTACTAATGTTGCTTGGTCCACGAGCTAGAGAGCCCTTTGCATTCTTTTGCAGCTGGCACATGAAGTTATGGTTGGCCAATTCATAGAGTATTGCCTTCTGCCCCACGTATAGCAGTTGCTCAGCAAAGATTTAATGTGGGGCAGGACCAAGATGGGGGCCTGGGGCCCACCCTTGTCCTTCTTCCCAGGTGGGGCAATTATACAAAGGTAAGACACCGACTTTTGTCCCTAGGAGACCTGGAATCTTTAGCTATCTACCTAACACTACCATTAACATTTACAGTATCTCTGTCTTCATCGCTTTGATCACTTTAAAATCACTTCCGTAAGGCATGGGCTCAGAATCCATGTTTTCTACCCTCCACATAACTCAGGAATATGCTTGCCACTGCTAAGACCAGCAAAGAGATTTTGCTAGAAAAGTTTACCAAATAATGGTTATATGTATGGACCCCCAGGTCAGGTAGACCTGAGCTTGAATCCTGGCTGTCCCACTTTGTAACTGCATGTCCCTGGACAAGTTTCTCAACTCCTCCCCTATAAACAATTATACTAATAGAAGATACTCTCACAGAAGTGCTGTTATAGTCAACTCAGATGAAACAACAGTGGCTTGGCACAGTACTGGAGCATAACAAGTGTGCACTAAATGCTATCTCTTGTCATTACTGAACAAACACCCTCCACTTTAGTTTAAAAGAAGACAGTGGAGCACATAGAATTCAAGAATGTTGCCTTCCATAGAATTCTACCTCTGCCACTGTCGACCATTCAGCCATAAACAGGGCAGTACAGTACAGAGGAAATGCTGACTTTCAGTGTGACCTTGTACAAGTCACTTAACCTCTCTGAGCTTTTCTACCTTTCTTGGTCCATCTTGTTTCTAAAGACTGTAGTGAGATTATAATATGAAGATGCATCAGGACATCATCACAATTAAAAGGATATAAAATGAAGGGTACTATGATAATCAGTCCAGGATTACACACGGACAAAGTGGACATGTCCTCTTTTATTTCCTCTTATAACACCTTGACCTTTCTTGTTATGTTTTACTGGAAAATGATGTTCCCTGAAGAGCAGTTAACTTGGCTGGATAAAAATTCCAAACTCTGCCTCTCCTACAAAGGAAGTAGCTGGAATTTTATTTCAATTCTGTGAGAGTCCAGCTTTTTCTTTTACATCACACCCTCTGCAATCTTGTTGGTGCGTGTATAGTGATCGGACAAGTTTTTGTGAGAAATTTGTATGCACATTTTAGGGCTCATCTCCTCTGAGGTTCTCTTACTTTGGACTTCCCCTCTAACTTTCTGCTATACCATGAGCTTCCAAATCTGACCTTTGACACCTGCAAAATTAATTGTTTTACCTAGGAGAGTCACCGGTAGATCTGTGAATGTTCATAAATAAAGTATCAAACTTGCAAATCCAGCTTTTTCAGTTTGTCTTTCAAGGGTCAATTTCCCTTCACTTTATGCCTGTTTTTTGTTGTTCTTTAGAAATTGAAATTTTATTTCAAAATTATAGATACCAAAAATGGTATCTACAGGATGTTTAGTCTACCCAAGCTATACCACTATTACTGGAATTCAAAAGTGCATGAAATATTTCCATAAAGATGGAAAAGAATTTTTTTTACTGCACCTAGAAAAATATATAACCTACATAGGAAGCAATTATTGGAGGAGAGAGGCAGGGTTTTGGAAGCCCGAAGGGAAAATGAGAGGCAGCATGAAGAAAAAGATGGGACACAATGGAGCAAATGGAGACAGGAGTCTGGGTACGCGCAGTGATTACATTCCTTTCATCCCAGTTTTTATGAAGACCAGTCCTGAGCGTAGCACTGATCCCCAGATAGCCAGAGAAGTCTTAATGGTCTCACACTGGGAAGGTAATCAAACCTTTTCCAGTTAGAAGATGTCTTAGATTTACTACCACACTATAAGAAGAGACTTCTTTCTCCCTCCTTTTAGTTTAAATTTGTTGATAATGTTAGGGATTTGTTGTGGGAGTCCTTGGAAGGATTTTTTTCCAGAATATTATGGGGGTACAAACGCTTTGGTTACATATGTTGCCTTTGCATCACCCGAGTCAGAGCTACAAGCATGAACATTCCCCAGAGAATGCACAGCACACCCATTAGGTGTGAATTTACCCATCACCTTCTCCCCTCCTCCCACCTGCCCAAAACCCTATGAATGTTATCTATGTGTAGGTTTTTTAAGAGGAAATTTTTATTTATGGACAGTGATGGGAAAATCAGTTTCTATTGCTACACCAAAAAATAAAATAAAATAAAATAAAATAAAATAAAATAAAGTTAGAGAATAACTTTTCCATTTTAAAAAACGGAAGATAAGAATGTGTTATGCAGAGTTGCATCAGAATGCCATTTTGGTAATTGTCAATGGCTAAATATAGATAAAGGGGCATGAATTATATTCTATCCATGGTTCAGTGTAATTCATGAACAGAGTATCTTTTAAAGAATGTCTTTATCATCTAGATGATTCTAGTGCATCCCTCATTATTTGAGTCCATTAGATAATACATTTATGATAGAAGGTAACAAAGTCAGTGAGGCCGGGGCCAAAGTAGAAAATGTACTATTCACTAACTCTTTGACCTTGAACAAGTTCACAGGACCATTATAAAACTTTTCTTAAATTTACCTATAAATGTAAATAATGATAGATTCCATCCTTCTAGGTCATATAAAATACTTCTGGATATATTTGTTAGATGAAGCTTAGGTATTATAATTCTTACTTGCATTTAGTTATAGGTTTTGGGAAAAAAACAGAGATGTGAGGTAATTTTTCCAATGAACTCAGAATAAAATAACTCTGGGTTTTATCCATGTTGCCTCCATCAAAAAACAAAATAGTTAGACCACCCTATATTTTATTTGCCAAGGAGATCATCATTACAGATGTTTCATGAACATCACTATGCCTCTTAATTGTTCATATTTTAATAATTTTGAACATTCACATCATTAAATCAGAGAAAATTCAGTCAAGAAAATGGAAATGAGAGAAACCATGAGAGAAAAGAATGTTGAACATGGTGTCTGACACTATAACTGGTATGCTATAACTTTTGAAAATGTTTTGTAATCATGGTCTCTTAACCACAACACAAGTTGAGGAAACTCCAGGGTTCCACATGCCAATACACTAAGAAAAATATAAAACTAATACATAAAGAATAGATTCAAACATTTTCCTCATTAATGGTATATGTACATCATGGAATAACTACTCAGCCATGAAGAAGGGTGACTTAACGCCTTTTGCAACAATTTGTATGGAACTGGAAACCATTATCCTAAGTGAGGTATCAAAAGAATGAGAAAACAAACACCACAAGTACTCACTATTAAATTGGAACTAATAGGTCAACACTTATGTGCGCTTATTCATTAGAGAACAAGCAGGTGGGAGGTGGGAGGAGGGTATTGGTGTCTCAACTATCCAGTTTTAAATTCCAATTCTGCAACCTACTGTCTGATATTGGGACATTATAAAATTGAGAAGTATATAAAAAGAGGCCTTTTTTCCCTTAAATTTTACAACAAAAACATTTGAATTATAGTTAGAATTCAATAATATAATTCATGAAATCACTTAACATAGTGCTTTAGAACTTAATAATGGCAAAGTTTTATAATTATGATATATATTATTATATTTTACTTTTATTACAATTCAATTACATACATTTAAAATACTGAATAAATTCCTTCTTTCTCCTCTCTTGACATAGTGCTCCCCACATCTTATAAGTAACTATTAAAATACTATAAAAATTGGAAAATAGTCAATAATAATTTTAAAACAAAGGGCAAAGACAATTTTACCTTTTACATCAAAATTTATAGAAAAATCCTGATATCAGAATATTTTTGCTCTAGGTCTGCTCCCTGATACCTACTGTTTATTGGGCCTCAGGAAAGTCAGTTAATCTCCCTTAGAAGATTCAGTTTTCTACAACTATATAAAAAAGAGAAATAATGTGTGAAATGTTCAGTTCAGTAGGCACTTGTAAGAATTTAAAACTAATATTTGTGGGAAAAATTCTATTAACTTGAAAAATTTTGTTTATTATTCAGGTTTTTTGATCTAGTAATCTAATTCCTTGAAATGTATTCTTAAATAATAATTACAAAGAAGAATGAAAAAAATATATTTCACAATGTTTATAGTGACTTTTTTCTCAACAATTTATTATGAAAAATTCCAAAACTATAGAAAAGTTGAAAGAATTTTACAGTGAATACCCATGTAACTACTGAATAAATTTCACCTTTAATATTTACTATATGAATTTTATCACATAGTTTCCCATCAATCCATCACTTTATTCAACCATAGATTCATTTCATTTCTGATACCTGTATAAAAATGATTATATAGGGTTTTTTTCTTTTATTCTGCTAATATGATTAATTACTTTTAATTTTGTATTCCTGGATTAAAAGTCTACTTTGTTAAAATATATTATTTTTTTCATATGTTGTTGGATTTTCCTAATATTTTGTTGAGGATTTTTATACCTATGATCATGAGGGATAGATATTTATCAGTTATTCTCTTGGTGATAGACTATTCTGACCCCATAAAGCAAGTTGGGAGGTTCCTTTTTCTTCTTTATATTTTAAAGCATTTGGGCAAGATAGTGTTTCTTCCTAAATATTTGATAGAACTCACCTTACATATATCTATTTTTCTTAATGAGAGGTTCACTATCAGTTGTATTGTTCTTTCCTCTATGCAATATATCTGTTTTCTCTGTCTTCAAGTTTTTCTCTTCAGTTTTTAATTTTCCTCAGACTATGATGTACTCCTATAATTATTATTATTTTTTTTTGCATTTGTTATTCTTGACCCATTTGACTCCAAGAACTTGGATATATAGTCTGGATATGTAGCTTGATGTTTTTCACCAAACTTGAGGCATTTCATCTACTTTAGTCAAATAATTTTTCTAATCTTTCTCTCCTAACTTCCTGGCACCCCAATTGTTTAAACATTAGATTTGCTTAATAGTGCAGTACAATTTACTGTTTATTTTTTAAAATCATTTTTCTTTGTATTCTGAAGATTGGATAATTTCTACTAATCTGTCTTCATATTAATTGACTCTTTCTATTGAAGCCTCAAATTTACTATTGTTCACACTGTTTAGTAATTTTTTTTCTTTGAAAATCTCTGCCTTTTATTTTCAGAAACGAATTATAGACTCTATATTTTGCTGAGATTCCCTGTCAGTTTATTCATTATTAGCACTTTTTCTTTAAGTCCTTGAATCTAATTTCATAGCTGCTTTAAGATCTTTGTCTTCTGATTATAATGGAGTTTATCTTGGCTTCTTTTTCTAACCAATCATTATCTTAGTTTTGTGTAATAAGGGTCATATATTCTTGTGTCTTCCCATGCTTACTATTAATAATTTTTATTGCATTTTGCATATTGCATCTGATGTATTAATGTCATAGAGGATCTGAAATAGATTGTCTTCCTTTCTAGGGTTTTATATTTTATTTCGTTAAGTAGTTTAACTTGGGGCAGACATTGTCATTGATAGACAATTTTTTCTTTGCCAGTGTTATTTTCTTTTTCTTTTATTTTTGAATCTTAAATCTTTCCCTTTACTCTGTGCATGGTCTTTACTACTTGTTTGACCTTTCTATAGTTTCAACTAAATGCCTCAAATGCTTAGTGAGGTCTCTTCACTTTGATTTGGCTACAATTCCAATGTCTTACATTCAGCACTATTATTTGAGGGGTGTTGGTCATGAGTCCACCACTGATTTGTCAGCTTAAGAGTAGAAACTATGCTATGCTTTGCACGAAACGCTATGGACATTTACGTGGCTTGAATTATAAATAATTCACAGTTTCAGAAAATATAGTACTCTTTCAGTGGTGATTTACTGAGCATAAGCTGGAATGAGACAATTTGTCCATAAAACAGATGTTTCCCTGCTACAAACATGCAACCAGTTTTATTCAAATTCACAAAACGAGCCCACTCTATTTAAACAAATTCCAATCAAAAAATAATAGGTAGCTACAATGAGTAATACCAAAGGTACATATTACACATGCTGCTCATCATAAATTTTTCACATGCGTTAGCTCATTTAACCATCACAGTAACCTTGAGGCAGGACGGAGGAGGTATTTTATTTACTAATGAAAAAAATAAGGCTCAGTGTGGTCAAGTGACTTGTTGAACATCACATAGCTAGTTAATTATCCTATCCTATTTTGATTGCATCACTCTAATGCAGCTCCTTCAACACCACTGAAATATCAAGACACTTCGGTAAGTTTAAGTATGTGATCAATAATTCAAGGAGCTACTAATTGAATAGGGCAACATTTATGCATATATTAAAAGGAATCACTGCTCTAAGAAGTACTACCAGAGGTCATGTGACACTTGCAACTCAATCCACCGTGTCATAATCATTCCTCTAAATAAATTATTCAGGTTAGGAATTCCATGCCCTTTTGCTTTAAGTAAAATGCAGATAAACACATTTTTTCTCAAGCTGCTCACTAAACACATTAATATGTATTTTCTCAAATATAATAAACAAATATACTTTAACCATGAACAGGTGAAGGCATCAGGAGAGTCCATTCAAGAACAAGGAAAGAGCAAATTAGTTTGCTGGTTTCAGCAAACCTATACTGTGAGGCCTGTACTTCAAGCATGTCATTTCAGAATAAACATCTCCTGGGATGCAGCTACACAGATGCTTTCACAGCAGAGTGACGAGCCGAAATGAGCACCTGAGGGAGCTATCAATGAACAGCAGACGTTTGCTGGTAAGCTGGGATCAGTGACTTTAATTCCAAAAGTAAAATGATCTTTGAAAAGGAAGAAAAGTCACTTTTGTGGGATCCCTGTGTACTGTGTAACTAATTGGGTGTGAGAGCCAGCTCCTTTCTCGGGGAAAGAATCACAACATTCACCTACTTGAAATGTTTGGATAACATTACCTTTTCTACAAAACTTCAGGAAAACAAAAGCTTTGAGTCTTCAAACTCTCAAGAAAGTTTTTTGTTGTTACTGGTAATTGAGGAGTGGAGAAGTGAGAACAAAAAGTTTCCAAGTGATTATGATGTTTTTTTTCCTTCACATTTAAACTAAAAGAAAATGCAAAGAAAATGAATTGAATATATAGATTTAAATCAACAACAGATGAATAAGGAAAAAATTATAAATATGTCAATGTTATTATTTAAACCAAGTATCTATAGAGTATTATTATTAATTAAAGAGCTGTCATCATTAATACCGTTTGGGTGTGAGCAGAAATAGTTCCCTATCTTGGAGTCACATAGGTATTCATTCAAATACCCAGCATCTGCTTAAAAGCTATGTGGATTTTGGAATATACATGAAGTATTTTTGGTCGCAAAACAACAAACAAAACAAAACAACAACCTTAGCAACATAAGCAAAGGTACTGGGGTTTCTCACTGAATCCAATAAATAGTTGAATAATCAATTCATAGGAGGCATTAGAACCTAAGCATTTCCAGAAACTTCAACAATTGAATTTACAGGAATTTTTCTCTGGAATTTTGCCATTAAAAGTTTCAGTTGTAGTTGATTGTCACAGTAATGCTCATATGGAAGAGAGGTTGACGTTCTGAACATCTTGTTAAGATGAAAAACATGCACCGCGTGTACTCGCCATCAACCTGGTAATAATTGATCAACACTAAGGTGCTCACATGGTAGTAATACTCACTGGGTGCCTATCAGGTAGTGGGAGGTGGGGTTGGTAAACCCACAGCGAATGGAGATGGGGCGCACTATATGGGGGACGGCCCTGGCTTGAGTGAGGCAAATGCATTTCCTGTAACCAAAATGTTTGTACCCCATAATATCCTGACTTTAAAAAAAATGCTGACATAAAAAAAAGATGAAAATATTGAAAGGAAGCTTGTTTATTGATTCATGTTACCTTTGGGCCACAAATTCAGAAGTGGTAAAAGGTCAATTGCATATGTATTTTTTTTCTTTTTTCTTCTACAACTAATCAGATCATCCTCCATCATAACAACCCTAAGGTACCTGCTATATAAACTTGTCCTCATTGTCAATCACCTATTTTTATTTTCTTTACTGATTTTCAGTCCTAATTATGTCTAAAATACCAAATATTTCCAAATTATTTAATTCTTCCCTCCAATACCTGCAAAGAAAACCCCAGGTAAAAAGACAAAACCTTCTCTCCCAAGGAGTTAAAGAAAACCAGGGTTCAGCTTAAGATACTTTAAGATAAAAGCCATAGTAAGCTCATGTTAAAAAAAAAAAAAAGACAGCAAGACAGCAGTGACCACACTGGCTTGTGGTCAGAGAGCTTCCCATTGTTTGTAGTTCTCAAGAGTAACCAGGAAAGTACTAGGAATACTTGAGTTCATGTGTTTTTAAGCCTGATTGTGATTTCTATTGTGTCCATCTATCACTGACACACAGAATGTCTTCTTTTTTAAAAAATTATGAAGAAATGTGACCTAGGCAGTCCCTTCTGTAACATGAGGTAGAGAGAGAAGACAGTGAGCTATAATGCTGAGAGCACATTGATACTCTTCTCTGCATCATAAAATACCTTTATTTATTTTAACAGAGGCAAAAATACTGATATGTACATTTCCACATTTATGATACATTCTTTTAAAGTTGCAATCTCAGGTTGAAGTTGGAAATCTAATAATGTTAATTTTCATTACTGCTATCATATGCCTTTGAGGAAATCTTTTATTCTTTGACTCCCAAAACATTTCTATCATTTCAATAGCAGATACTGAGTCAGGCAGGGCAAATTCAAGATTAAATAAATAAGAAAGCCACAGCTAAGTTTGTTAAGAACAGACCATTTTTTACACTATCTTTAAGCAAGATTTTTATCCTCTCCCTTTTCCACTGTGACACCTTCTTGCTGGTGCTGAAAGCCTATTATTTCTACACATTGGCTAAGTGCAAGAAAGCAAGGTATTTAAAAAGGTCATTAGCATCTTTCTGACTCGGTAGTTATACAAGTTGACTGCAGGCCTTGTCAGTTCTTTTCCTCTGGCTAATACTACCTTCCTGAAGTCCTCCTAACCAACAATTTAAGACAAGATGTTGCTATATCAAGTGCCTACAGGTAATGAGGAAAATGAGGCAG
>CAUYSK010108583.1:0-50512 GCA_963575035.1 Avahi laniger
CCTGCCTCAGCCTCCCGAGTAGCTGGGACTACAGGCATGCGCCACCATGCCCGGCTAATTTTTTCTATATATTTTTAGTTGTCCGATTAATTTCTTTCTAATTTTTAGTAGAGATGGGGTCTCGCTCTTGCTCAGGCTGGTTTCGAACTCCTGAACTCAAACAATCCGCCCGCCTCGGCCTCCCGGAGAGCTAGAATTAGAGGCGTGAGCCACTGCACCCGGCCCAGTTTCCTTTTTCTTGATGTAGATCCTTCAGTAGTTCTTTCAGTGAGAAACTGTTAGTGGTAAACTCTCAGAGAGTTTTTGTTAGCAGTTGTGTCCCTTGGCTGCTGCTGACGTGAGATGACATGAGAATCATCCTGCTGAAATTCTGTCTGCTCTGAGGGCCTGAGATCCACACTTCTAGTCATTCCTTTGTATTAAGACTTTTAGGTCATTATTATCAGATTAGCTGGAGGGAGCATTTAAGGGAATGGAACTGAAGACAGATAAATATTCCTGGAAGATGGAGGAGGGAAATGGGTCCAAGTGCCTGTCACCATGGGGAGCTCTGAAGAGTCCAGGGCCAGGGTGGGTGGGGAGGAGGTGGGAGAGAATAAATGTTCCTGCAGAGGAGAAGGCAAAGAAGGGGAGAAGAAATTAAATCCCCCATTCCACAGTTTTGCCTTGGGTGGACCCTAAATTGCTTTGGAGCTTTCTATCCAAATTTATCTTAAAGAACTTTATCATTCTATTTGATCCTCAGAGGTCATCTGGCTGTTGCTCACTGAACAACCAGTGCAGCAACCCTTAGATGTTAGTATTCACACATTTATTTCATTTTAGTGAGAGTACAGGATCCAGAACCAACAGATGCTGTTTTACATGGTAAATGAATCACGGAATGAAAAAGAAGGAAAAAAGTAAATGTGTGGATTAGAGAGATATGGTTTAAGAGAACTGGGAGACCACAACTTGGGATAGAACTCTATCTGGGCAAGGTGGATGGGGTGACTCCGGCATTGGCTCGGTGTTCTTATCATTGGGGTTGTGCAGGAGGGGGCTGCTGGGGAAGAGGTCATCTGACACTGAAGCAAGCTGGTACTTTCCATCAACCCTTGGACTGCATATGGACCCCCTGCAACATGCATTCTCACCTTCTTCTCATTCCTTACCTTCCTGGAGTTAATTTTTCTGAAATACCATCTGGGTAAAAATGCTAGCATATATTTTGGTAGCAAGATGATTTGACCTGGGCTCCATGCCTCCTTAGGATCGGCCCAGGAAATTATTAGTAGAAAAATATGAGCCCTTCAAGGAGGTTATAAATGTACCAAATACAGGTTGTGCTACAGGAAGTGAGGAGAAATACAAATGTGTAAAGAAGGGCGAGTGCGAAGTCTGGGTTACTAATTCTAGAGCTTTGGTTTCTGTTTTA
The DNA here is from genome assembly GCA_963575035.1 of Avahi laniger. Classification (NCBI taxonomy): domain Eukaryota; kingdom Metazoa; phylum Chordata; class Mammalia; order Primates; family Indriidae; genus Avahi; species Avahi laniger. The sequence goes on from CAUYSK010108583.1 coordinate 1,418, forward strand.
CCTCCTCACCATTCACTCCATCCTACAAAAACAAGTGACAATGTGTTTTGTACCATGAGGGCTATTTCAAAGTAGCTTAATAGGGAATTCATCTGAAAGGGTAGTTTGTATTTAAGGTATGGATTTACTTATAGTTAAGAGAATGGGAGGACTTGAGAATTCCTCTTTTGCAACCTCATTGCCATCTTAGTGAGCATAACTAAGCAAATCACTAAACTTTTCTCCAATTTGATCTCTTCATCCTTTAAATGGAAATAGACATGAAGACAACTTCATAGTGCAGCTGGGAGTAACTCCTAAGGAATGATCATAAAGTACTTGGCATACATGAAGGGCAGTTTAAATACCAAATAGTAATTATGTAGCGCCTTTCTGCCAAAGTGTTCCAAACACTTAGACATTACTTCAGTGATTCTCTTTATATCCCTCTGAGGGAGGCATTATGCATTTTACAGGTAGGCAAACTGAGGCACGGACACCTGAGAACTCATTTGTTCTGTGTCACTCTGCAAATCAACAGACGATTTATAGAGATGGGCAGTGATCCCAGGTCTCTGAGTTATTCCCTGATGCCTTTGTCATTAAAATTGTAAAAGCTCCTGGTGTCGGGTCCAAGGCATTCTTGGTTGGTGTTATGAAACAGTGTTGCATTAAAGCATGCCTAGTGCTGTAGTAGCATTGCTGAGTAGTAAAGAAGTCCAAGGTATAAGGCTTGGCACACAGTAGGCATGCATTTATATATATATATAATATATATATTTATATGTTTATATATATGTGTGTGTATATATATGTTTGTTAAATGAATATTGAATTCATTAAGATAGATGTTTAACCAACAGCTGAAAACTTTGAATTTTGTGAGATGAAAATAACAAGCTGTATAAGTTAACCCTCAATACAATCTTACTTTAAATGCCAGTGAAATGATGTTAGTACTTGAAAAAAAAATTAATTAAAAAAATTCCATAAGTATAAAATGTAGACAAGTGCATGGCAGAAAAATTAGAAAATAAAAAATAATCAGAAGAAAAAAAATCATCCATAATTGCATTTCCCAAGATTACCACTACTAAGATTGTGATGTGTATCCTCCCAAATGTTTTTCTGTAACAGCGCTAGCACTTTAGTGAGGGTAACAGTCGTAAGGGAATAGCATCAAGAAAACGATGGAATGCTACGGAATGGCATGACTGTGCTGAAGCTGAAAGGAGAGAGACTAACTGGAAATGGGAATAATTGCTCTAAGGAGAAGAGCATGATGATAGAACTGATGGCAGTTTCCAGTTAATGACCGCCTCTGGTGGGAAGGGCTGGTCTCGCCTGTGTGGTGTGAGACTATGGAACTGAGAAGGATCCCTTCCTCCCCCGTCCCACCACTAAAAACACCATCCCCCTTTATAACAGCTGACAGAGCCTTTTCGTGACAATTAGAGATGTGTTTTAAAATGTAAATATTTCCAGCAGTGGAACATGTGTTTATTCAAAAAATTATTTTTGAATGCTTACTGTTAGCCAGGTGCCAGGCATGCAAAACAAGGCATGCGCAGCCCCCGCCTTTGAGGAGCCTACGTTCTGTAGAGAAAATGAGTAAACAAACATTTATCTATAATTGCATCTAATTGCAAACTGTGATAAGTGCTGTAGAGGGAACTGATGTCATAATGAAGAATAATGAGGCGGGAGGGGACAGAAAGGAACCTATTGTAGAGTGGTCCAGGGAAGGCCTCACTGAAGAGGTAAGATCAGAGCACAGACCTGAAGGGGGAGAAGCCAGCTGCGGGAAGAGTGCGGGAAGAGAGGACAAGGCAAAGGGCACGTCACACGCAAAGCCCCAAACATGATCAGTATCAGAATCTAATGTCTAATTTTGAAAGAAAAGAGGGCATTAGGAATGCTGAAATGGTTGGGAAAAGAGGAAAAGGTTGCAGAAAGAATAGACTAGACTCACACAACCCAAAATTGCCTGTTTTATAATTCTACTCAAGGCTGGTGTAGGGTGGAGGAGCACAGAGGACTCTCCATGTCCATTCCAACAGCCCCAAACCTCTCTCAGATATTAATCTTACCAGGTGCCCAGATTCTTGTTGAAGTTAAGACTTTGAGGACAGGGTGTCCATAGATATTATCTGCAAAAGATAACACATTCTAAGCCATTTTTGGTGAACGACTTGGTTTAAGTGGATCAGATCTGATTAGTTAGATACTAATTTTATAACAGAGGATGAGAAGACCTGAATTGGTAGGGAAAGCAGGTTGAGAAAGACCTTGAAGAGCTCCAGGGAGGAAAGCCGAGGGGGAGTAGGTGGAGTAGTAATAGTTTGTCTGTATCTGGTGCTCAGTAAAAATGCTGAGTCCCAAAGAACATGTTTTTCTTAGAGAAAGAGCCATAGGAGTGGGCTTGTACTAAAAATAACCCAAACAAAGTAATAGGTTACCTATTCAAGTAGATTCTCTTAGGATTGTGTGTAATACACTAAAGTCTTGGGCTTTTATGGACAATGAGAAGCAATTCCAAAGGTGAGCTGGGTTGCAAAACATAAGAGCAACATGGAAAACTTCAGAATGTTTAGCGAAGAGCATTGATGATGATTAAAGGATTGTAAAATTGAACCTATAAGGATAAGTTGAAAGACTTGGGATTATTTAGCTTCAAGAAGAGGAGACTGAAAAATGACTTAATAACAGACTTCAAAATTATGAGAGTTATTAAGCTATGTATGGTGACCAGCTGTTTTGTTTCTGGCAAAGTCAGAGAAAGAAGAATAGGTTTAACTGAATTAGGATAGGTTTAAAGGAGAACTTCTTGACTGTAAGAACTGTTAAATAGAATCGGTTACTGGAGGCTGAGGGCGTGAATGGGGGGCTTTTCAAATCTCTCCCATGTTAGCGATTCCCTGTGTGTTTATGAAGTGCAACAAAGTGCCACCTTTCTGCTTTTGAAATCAAAGGCATGATTTCTGTTTTCCATTATAATTCTGAAGCTCAGAGTCATAGAGGTTTGCAGACATAAATGATGAGGGTAATTTGTCTTGCTTCAATGGCCATTAGAATCTTTAATTGAGAAAAATATGACCAAAAAGAGGAACAGATCTGCCGCATGATCAAAAATTGTTACTAATCAGAATAGATGCATTATAAAGAAGTTTGAGCAGAGGGGGAGAATGTTTTATTGTTTGAAAAGCTCAGGTCTATTTGATTTGTATATTCCAGATACAAAAGGTAGGGCTTTATGATGTTGATTCATTTTTCTCTATTCCTTTCCTACTGGGAGAAATTAAAAACATTTCCAGGTGACACCGAAGTTCGTATAACCTGGAGTTTGAGCGATGCAATCCAAAAATCACCCTCAAGGAATTTATCGTCACAGAGAAGGAAGGAGAGAGGAAATAGGCAGGATTTATTTATGAAAACAGAAACTTTCATGCATTTAAAAGCTGGCAGGGAAGTGAAGAAGTTGAGCAGAGCAAATCTGAGAAAGGCTGGCTGACCACGCCATTCCTTTCAGCTTTGGAACTGGGGCTGCGGGGAAGAAAGAGCCCTTTTCCCTGGTTTCCTGGGTTAACCTTTCTCAGAGAAGCCAAGCATCAGCCTTTTTATTTTTAAGTTTATTCTTTAATCCACTCTTTTGCTTATTAATTACCTGTCTGAGCAACTTCTATAGTAATAAATTAGCACACCTGCAGATGGTTTGCTTTAAGAATTCACTGATAGCTCACTGACGAAACTATGAAAAACAAAGTACATACACACAGGTAATGTTCTCAGATGAGTTCTTTGTTTTGAACATAGTGGATACGATTTTCTCCAAAGGAATAAAATAATCAAAGAGACCAAAGAAACAGACTTTGAAACAGGTGATAGGACTGGGAAGAAAACATAAGTGGGTGTGGTGCTAGGCTAGAGGAGAGGAAAAATACTCAGAAAACATATTTTTCTTTTCTCCCAAAATAACTTGGGCTGCTTGCATCATTAAGCACATTTAGCCCTTGAGCCACTATATTTTACCTTTCCAAAGCATCCTTACTGTTGTAGAGTCACCTGCAGCCCAAGGTTGGGTCAGAAGTCACAGCCCATTTCCTTTTACCGTCCTCCTTTCTTCCCGGTTTGTGACATTTTGTTAGTGGCTTTGGCACTTTTGATCCTTTTGTAGTCCTTTTCATTATTTCCATATTTTGGTCTCCCCCGCCCCTTACCTTCTGATAATTTCTTTTCAAAACCCCTTCTAAACTTTCTTGAAAACTAAAGGGGATTAGTGGCCCTCCCTTTTTACTCTAGAGGCCAAAGGACTGATACAGGGAAGGAAAATCAGCTGAAAAGAGGTTTGGTTTACTCCTTTGTTAATCTTTATAAAAAGGAACCCTCTTCCTGAATACTTTGTTACAGGTAAAGTCTCTTCATTACACATTTGGGGACAGTGGAGGGGCAGCTGATTCGTATTTTCTGCAATACCTTTGAAATGCTGTAAACTGAGGCTAGCTATATTTTTCTGAGAAATAAGCTGTGAAACTGATGATTTGTTGGTTTATTTGAAGCAGCAGAAGACCCATTGGTGTACCCACAAAAATTGTTTGGTTATCTGTTCTTCTCTGAGCTCCTTTCTTCCTTGAGAACTTTAAGACTTATGAACCAGCCTCCCTTTTCCTAAGAGGAACTGTGATAGAGAGACTGAGAGATTTCAGTGGTCAGGGCTTTATAGAAGGCTGGATGCATGGCCATGATAATGTGTAAAGCAAAATCAAGAAGGATGGAGGTTTTTATGAAGGTCCTGAGATTCAAAAGGAACAAAAGTGGATAATTTGGGTAGTGTGTCAGTGAAGGCCCTGTGCTTTGATGATGTCTCAGGGGATTCCCGTGTGGACTCCCCTTGGATATTTTTGGAAATCTACATTGGTAGCACAGACCAAATATAGTAAGGAAACTTGCCGGGATCAGGGGTGCAGGAGTTTTTGGTTTCTATAATTAGGAAAGCATAGATGTCCAAAATACAGGAGGAGTATCCATTTTATTTTTTACAGAGCATATTTTTGCCCCTTTTCTGTATATATTATATATTGGTTCTACAGTTTGTGAAACTGGTGCAGCAGTTCCTTGTAGCCTGAATAACGTAAGAAGGAGAAATGCATCTTCCCTTTGCTGTCATCCTGGGCCTTATAGGAGCTATGCTAAGGATGGTGAATGGAGAAACGAGTTGATTGTAGTTTAATTTGTCAACTATTAGCCCAGTGACAGCATTTGAATGCAAATGAGTTAATGGAAAGGGACCTTACAAGAAACAATGGCCTGAGCGTTCCTTTTTGCTGAGGTCAACCCATTGTCAGTTACAGCTCTGGAGAAGCCCTTATGGGGTATGGAGACACCACTTCTTAATTCTCTTTTGTTAGGAGAACTGAAATATTAGTAAATAAAAGTTTGCAACTGAATTGGAAAAAATCCGACACTGAAGGATGAAGTGTAGCTTTTGTAGCATGAGATTTGTGGCACAAACTGACCAGAGGAAGGAAATCTGATAATCCAGATAGATGCCTCTGGTTATTACCGCTTTTGCTAAGTGCTTCTGTGCTAAGAACTCAACAGGGTGAGTCATATACAGCTATAAATAAAAACTTTCGTGGCGAAGGGAGAAATCCTTGGCGTTTGAAGGAATAGGTGGCACTTCTGGATAATTTATAAGTGTCTCCTTTCATTTCTTTGTAAATTGGAATAAATTGCTCCAAAAAGTTTATGGGAAGACAATTATTTATTTATTTATTTATTGCTACTATAAGGAGCTCCTGAAACTGAACCATAGCTCAGTTTTATTCCTAGTTCTAACTCTGGTGCTGTTTGGCCAGTTCTTAGAGTGGATTTTGATTGTTTTCACATCAGAATAATGTAGTCACACTGGTCTCTTCCACATTTAGCCAGGCTGTTGAAAGGTTCATGGTTTGTAAATTATTTAAAATAACTGCTTTAAAAAACATTATTGTTTATACAGTAGGATCTTAAATCCCAAGACCTCTATACAACTTACAAAATACCTGTAACAACTCAGTGAAATTCTTTTATTAATAATTCTTTTATTATTTATTTAGATCCTTTTGTTCTCAGTGACTTTGCTAATTAAAATAAGTTAACCTTAGGGAAGAAAATCAGCTCGAATAACATATCCATATCTTTTATTTCTACATTAGTTGGGAAAACATTTTTACCATGCCTGCTCTATTTCAGGGCCTCTGAAAGCTAAGTGCTGATGACATAAAACTTTGAGAGTCTAACTTGAAAGGGCCACCAGCAGAATTGGGTATAAAGCCAAGAGTATACCCAGTATTACTTTGAATATATTAGGACATAAAGGACATATTTTATAGAGAAAACGAATAGGTTTTCCACTTTTATTTCTAATATCTTATAAAAGGTTCTGACCAGTAAATCATACTTTGTTGTTGGTCATCCACTCTCTGGCTGCAGCCGCCCTGCCTACACCTTTCGGCCCCCTGGTCCCACTACACTTGCTCTTCACCCTCGTGGAGAACCCACTGTCTCTATTTCCCACTTCATCTCAGTTTATTATGTTGCTCCTTTGTGTGACTCCTCTACTTTCTTTACCTCTTTGTCAGTCACCAGACCTGCTTCCTTACCAGTGTTCTGCATCTCTCGCTGTGCGACCAGAGCAGGGGAGCACGCCTTTGCCTGGCAAAAAGGGTTCCCGGGGACCTTTGTATGCGAAGAAGGGGTTCCACAGCTGAATAGCATATACCAAACACTCACCTAATTTAAAGTGTGTGTTTGGGGGGCTGAGGTGCGGAGAATAAAAACTAATACTCATTAGTACATTCTAAGGCTCTGTGCCGGATGCTTTATATCCATTAACTTCTCTTTTACAAATGAGGAAGCTGAGGCCTCAAGAGGTTGCGTTGGCTGACCCAAGTCCTTCACAGTAGGAAAATCGACTCTGGTTTTCTGACTTCAGGTCATTATTTTTTTTTTTTACTGCTTGATAACAAAGGCTTTCAATGTTCATGGGTAATTCTGGGGGAAAACTTTATAGGACTTTGTCTATATCAGATGTTAAGACAAATCTAAACTAACTTAAGAATCTGAAATATCATTAGCAGTCCTTTATTTGTCCTTAGTGCCGTGTGACATGCGAAGGAGCAGGGTACAGGGAGTCTCCTGGGACAATCATCAGCATACCTTTGCGATCTTCTGGGATTTGCTTGTCTTTACTAAGCCATCTTTTCTTCTTAGAGAAATTGCAGTTATTAATCATTACAAGAAATGAATATTCTCCCCTCCTACGTGGGATTTGTTTTTCCTCTTATTCTTTAATACCATTGTAGATAATGCTCTGCCATTGAAGAGAAGTATTAATATTTTTGTTTTTGATAATTTAGATCACGTGGAAAAAATTTCTGTTTCGGTGAAAATACAACATTGTAGGACCGGTAACAAAAGCATATATATGATGTACAGTGCTGCCAATTGTTTCTTTTTACATTTTAACTAATATTTATTTTAATTAGTATGTAAGAAAAATATTTATTGTAAAAATTTTAGAAAATTCAGAAAGTATAAAGAAGAAAGTAAAAGTCAGTTTGAAACTCAACACCAAAAATAATCTCAGTTAATATTTTGATGTAATTTAAAAAGTATTTTTCTAAATGCATTTGTGTATATGCATATATGTTCATATATATTTTTATTTTATATGGTTTCCATCTACTAAACTGATTTTATTTTTAATTATTAGAAGGAATTGGGCTATACCCTGATTCTTAATGTCAATATAGTAAACCCTCTGTTTGGTAAAGATGAACATTTTGAAAATAACTTTATAAAAATTGGTATAAAATCTTCTATTCTTATTCCTTTAAAATATTATAGCCCTTTGGATTATTCATTTTCCAATATGGTTGCCTGTCTCAGATTATAACTTACATTAATTGTACATTTTTCTCCTTGCTTTTCTTCTCATCTCTTGTTTTCCTTTCCTCTTTACTCTATTTTATATGTGGTCACAAGATGTCTGGTATGCTAAACAAATAAGAATATGCTATGCCGGGTGCCCTAATCATGCTTTGAGGGTCTCTAGGGCTTCCTCTTCAAACTTCTTCAAGGCTTCATCTCTATATGTCATCCTTTGGAGTGGCGCTTATGTGCCTTAGTTTAGGATGCTCAGACCTGCTCTGTGGCCTGTCCTTTAAGAGAATAGCATATTCTATATTTGTGTAGTATACAAAGTTTGCATTAACATTGATGACTTCACAATGACCCTGGGAAGTAGGGTCATTTTACAAGGGAGAAAGAAGGCTGGAGAAGTTAAGGAACTTGCATGGGGTCACACATTTCTATTGAATATTTCATATTTAAAATTAGTTTAGTATGACTCAAACCAAATACAAGATGAGAAAAAGTTCCTGCTGCAAATTTAAAGAAAGATGTTAAATAAGTTGCCAGAGCCAAAATAATTTCAGATTACTCTAACTAGAAATTAACCAATTTTGTGTGTGTGTATGTGTTTGCAAAAGTAAGTAGGAATCAGGTACAAGTGAAGAAAAAACAATTTAAATCAGTTTGGGGAGTTATGTATTGGTTGTTTTTGTTCTGTGTTGTTCTGGTGGAGGATAAGGCAAAAGGAAAATTAATGGAGAAAAAACATATATTAGGAAAAAAGATTGTCTCTTCAGTGTAGCAACTTGCTCATCACATGGGATGGAAGGGAAAGTTAGTGCTTACCCTTTCCCAACAGGAAAACACTGCAGATCAGATCAGGGGAGCTGAGTCAGTGGGTAGAGAAGTTCTTTTTGTCACCTGGCCCATCTCCTTAAGAGATAGGGTGTCTGGTGAAGGGCAGGTGGAGGGAAGATCCAATGTCAGATAATGCTTTTTCCTATTTCTGGAGTTCTAGAAACATGAAAGATGATAAAATATGGACTGAAGACCCTTAGAAAATCCTGAAAACTGTAACATTATCAGTTCATACATATATCTGGAAAACAAAATGCATGCTGCTTGGCAAATGCTTTGCTTTAAGCTACTAAGTCTACCTGGAAATGTAATTTGAATTATTGTTATTTTTTATTCAAAGCTTGTAAAAAGTAAACCAGCCTTTCTAGTTTGACTTTTAACATCAGGGAGGCTAAGTGAAGTGTAAGAAAAGAAGCAGCAACCATAAGTTGGGGAGTTTGATAGTGATGCAGTCTGAACAATGCACAAGAAATAAGACAGGACAATGGTGACTTGGCCGAGGTGGATCTATGACTGAGAGGAAAAAATTAGAGGCCCAGTGAACCATTGTGGTTAAAAGCTCTGTGAAAAGTGTGCAGAGGTGTCTCTAAAGTGCATTTTTGCAGTTAATATGACAAGGAGGCTTACAGGCATAGATGAGGACAAATGAAGGTGCTTTGACTGACTATATGGGATCTAAACAAATGCAATGATATGTTCTGGGATAGGAAATTAAAAACAAGAACAGTGCCAACTTGTAGGCAATATAGAGTATTTGTTAAATATTTTAATTTCTTGGTGAAACTACCTAGAGCCTTTATTTCACTTTCGTAACATTGAAAAATTGGAAAGAAATATTGGGTTACTAAGGAACCAATCGTGGTAACTTGGATAAGTTATACATTTATTCAGTGCCAACTGTGTGTTAACTGGCAAATAAAATGTGACCTCTTTCAGTTTTGGATCCTTTTTGACATACAGATAAATTGTCAAAAAAAAAAAATTAATTGGATTGTTTTTCCTCTGGTATAAAAAATTCCATTAAAATGTATGAAAAAAAAACTGCTAGCAGAATCTTCCAGTTAACTCGATGAACCTTTCAAGATTCATAGATTCGTTTTAAATAAAACTCACATGTAGTAATCTGTGACAGGACAGAAGAAATGGTTTTAAGAATGATCTGGAAATACTATAGAACTTCCTGACACCTTGAAACTGCAGAGCTACTATTTTATTAATGTTTCTGGTTTGAGATGATGGGTGTTATGGATGCAAAACCTCAGGGTTCATATTTCATCATTTTGAGAAAAACTTGTCAACAGAGATGTGTTGCTGTATTCTTTGTTCCTAAAACCCGACAGTAACCTGTAGCTTTGAACCACCTACCTTCTTCCTTCCCCCTCCCGATTAATCCTCCTTTCCCCTTCTGTATGTAGTATTATCCAGTTTTTACTTCTATCTAGATTTCTTGAGTTAAAATTCTATATTCCCTCTTCACTCTTGTCTTTCAGTTGAATTTATTTCAGCTTGGGTTCTTGTCATAATGGCTTGACATGTATATATTTATTTGTATACTTTTTTATGTTTATATACATTATACATGATGTAATCCTTTCCCACAGTATAGGGACTATATCAATTTTCTGTGTAAAAATCCTCACATGTAGAATTGTCAAAAAATGACTTTGTTGAATATGCTTGAAATTCTGATCTTGGTTTACTCTACATAGCTCAAATCAGCTAAGTAGCCACAATCTTTATTGAGCATCTACTCTGTGCCTTCAGCTGTGCCAACTACATACACATTTGGAATATAAAGCATAAGGTTCTACAATTTTTTGTTCTTTTCCTTCTCCTATTTTTTTTTTTTTTGAGACAGGATCTCATTCTGTTGCCCAGGCTAGAGTGCAGTGGTGTCATCACAGCTCACTGACTGCAACCTCAAATTCCTGGGCTCAAGTGATCCTTCTGCCTCAGCCTTGAGAATAGCTGGGACTACAGATGTGCACCACAATGCCTGGCTAATTTTTCTGTTTTTAGTAGAGATGGGGTCTTGCTATGTTGCTCAGGCTGATCTTAAACTGGCCTCAAATGATCCTCTTCCCTTGGCCTCCCAAAGTGCTGGGATGAGCCACCATGCCTGGCTTCTATTTTTGAGGAATTAAAATATGGTTTAGGAGATAGTACTATAATTAATAAACCTAATCGTATTCAACTGTGTGGTGCTACCATATGTTTGTTCTTTCAACTAGTATTTGTTGAACCCTACCATATACCAGACATTCTTCTATGTATTAAGAAATATAGCCTTTAACAAAGTATACACATTTCTTTCCCTCATAGAGCTTGCATTCTGTTGGAAGATGGAGACAACAAGCAAACGAATAAATATATAATATGCAAATATGCAGGTAGTGGTAAGTGCTTTAAAGAAAAATGAAGCAGGGTAAGGGATTAGAGATAATGGAGAGAGATGGGTGCTTTTTCATGTAGGTCAGTCAGGCCTTGCCGATGGGGTGACATTTGAGCAGAGACCTGAATTACATAGGGAGTGAATCACCTATAGATGTCCAGGCAGTGGAATGTCAAGAGCAAAGACATTGAGCCTAAGCTCTTTGGCATGTTTATGGAGTAGCAAGCAGGCCAGTGTGGTTGTGGCAGGGCGAATGAATGGAACATGGTAGGTGGTGAGGCCACAGAGGTAGCTGGGGACAGAAAACGGTGCTTGAAGGCACAGATCATGTAGGATCTGGGCCATGAGTCTGGAGTTTGGAATGGTATTTAAAGCCATAGGACTAAAAGAAATAATTTTAGATAGAGAAGAGGGCCAAGTAGATAGAGCCCTGGGGTAATTCCCAACATTTGAAGTAGGATTTGGAAGGAGGAGCCAGTGAGGAAATCTGAGCAGTTGTAGCCAATGAGGTAGGAAGAGCCCAAAAGAATGTGGTGTCTGGGAAGCGAGGGACTCTGCTTAAGCAGAATGTCACCAACTGTGTCAAATGTTGCTGACGAAAAACTGCCATTGGGTTTGACGATGTGGAAGCTGTTGGTGATCTTGGCAAAAGAGATTTCAGTGGAAGAATAGATTCAAAAGATTGTTTGGTAAAAGTTAAGAGAATTGGAGGATAGGAGCGGGGGACAACAAATTTAGAAAGTGGACGTACTTTCAGAGTATTTCCTCTAAAGAGAGCAGAGAGATGGGGCAGTAACTGGAAGAGAAACCATTTGGACTTTGAGTTATAAAACTAGAAACCTTGTTCCAGGTGATCCTTCAAGAGTCAGTGACCCTGGACAAACCTCTTTGTCTCTCAGGGCCTTGGCATTTTCAGCAGAAGAATGGAAATAATAAAACCTACCTATAATGGTGATTCTAGGGGATAGTTTGTAGTAAAATGTTGTCATTTGTAAAGTGCAATGTAAATGCAAAGGTCATCTCGTCATTCGTGTGAAACAGAAATTCTAAAAGAAAGACACGATCCCTTGGAGGAAGCTGAGTCCTAAAGAAAATGGATATGAATGATTGGGTGGAATGAAGCCATTTGTTAAAGGCACAGGGAAGGGAAAGACCAGGGAAGGTGAAGAGGAAATAGGGAGAAAGGCTGGATTGGAACAGAGGATGAATGTTGGGGAGAAGAGGAAAATTAAGTGGGATAGGTAGAATTAGGCTAATGATACAGGGCTGTAACAGCCGCTCAGAAGGTCCTGAGTCCATGGGGCAAACAGTAGGGTGAGCTGTGAGTTCTCCAACAGGCTAGTTGAAACGGAGGGCTTTGGATTTCTGCCTGATGTGGAACTGTGAGGGCTGGAACAAATTCTTCCTCTGTCTACACAAGGCCTACTGAGATATTTTAGTTTGATGGAGAGAGCAGGAGGGAGTAGATACAAGGAAGACACAGGAGGTCAGGAACGTATGAGGCAAGGAAGCCAGCTGGAAAGGTACTTCCGCAACCCAAGTGTGATGAGAATCAGGAACGAACCTTATAGTTAGGAAATGTTATGTGCCATTAAAATTAGTTTGAACATCATGGAGAAGGAAAGTGCACAAGGAAGGAGTATGTTAAAAAGGGGAGACATGAAATGAGTCCGCGGTCAGTCAGCCAACAAGTGTTTATCAAGTACCTACTATGTGCCATCGCTGCTCTCGGCACTCTGGGCACGCTTCCAAGCTCTGTTCTCAGCATGGACTACAACATGCTTAATGGCAGGAAGTGTGTGGGAGGAAGCCAGACTGTGACAGAACTAGGCTTACATTTCTTTTTCTTTTCTTTTTGTTTTTGCGAGGGGTTATATCTTACTGGATTTTGTATATTCTTCTGTGCCTATCGCATAGTTTGCTACATGAATTAGTAATATTTATTATATGAATTAGCAATATTAATCTGTTGTTGTAATTTTTTAAAAAAAAATGTGACTTGGCAATATAAATTACTGGCCTTAAAAATGTTCCCAGGGCAGCTGTGGCTAGAACGTATGACCAGATCTGGCTTGTCTGACTGCCGAAAAATACTGTCAAATCCAAGCACTATCCCCCCAGCCATTCGTGTGACACTCATACCAGTAAATAATCAAAAGACATTAATTAAGATAAATAAAACATACAGAGAAACACTGATTAAAAATAAAGGGAAAAAAGCTTCCTCCCTGGTGGACTAGTGGCTAGGATTACAAAAAGAATTCAAAAAATAATAATTAAAAAAAGGTTCCATTGCTGACAGTCTGTATTAAGGAAATTGGTTTAAATACGCGAAAGGATTTAGAATCTACGTGGTGTACTGAAGAGTTATTTATATCAATATGTGAAGTAACCCATGTTTCCATTTCTAATCCTGTGAAAAGTGCTGGTTGGATCCTTACCAAGGGAATAAGAAGGGGGTGGCTGGTCCACTGCCATTCATTTGACATTAAGCTAATGGGGTGTGACAGTTCTGCCATTGTTCTTCCTTGACATTGGTGGTGTCATAGGTCTTACGCATATCTGTGGGAGGGATGTACAAGAAGACCACATAATACTGTACCTGGAGATTTAGATGAGAATAAACAAACAGTACATGATTAAATATGCTCTCAAATTGGCTAAAAACAAACTTTAAGCATGAAATAATGTGTGCTCACCAATTTGTGAACTGTAGTTTTGAATAATTCGTCAGGGCTAGGACTCTGGTTTTAATGATTTATGTGTTGACAATATGTCATTATTCACAGTAGAATTTTAAAAATGGTATATTTGTAATTGATGCCATTAAAATGAGGGACTTGGGTTTGGGTTTTAAAGCAGATGTTCAGTGGTTGAGATTAATTTCTAGCAATGGTTTTGGAGGTTGAAACTAAAATGTGTACAAAAGTAAACATTTCCCCTTCAGAGAAAATAATATGAACTCGAATGAAACTTAAGCACGTGGGCATCAATTCCAAGTTAATTTTGACATAGATGTCTGGAAGGCATCACCAATTACCTTAGTGAGCCATACTGTAATATTGTCTCTCTGTGCTCGTGTGAGAAAAGGAACAAGTTGCTTGTCTAACCCCAGGGCAGTGCTGGCCGGCCAGAGCCTGAGGCTGAAGTCATCCTCATCTGGCCCTGTGTGAAGAATGCATACATTGGCACGGGCAGCTTCACAGAGCAGCAGCCACTTGTGTATCTGAATTGAAACAGGAGCACATCGCAGTCAGTTTCTCTTTCCACCACATATTGATCAGTGACCTTTAAAAAGGAGTCTTTACCAAATGGTTTAGCTCCTGGGTCACTTTTCTTTCTGGTCTTATAAGCACAGGAAATAAAATACATGCTGTTACTTCCAATGGAAATAAAACACATACCATCACTCTCCAATAGAAATAAAGTCTTTCCATACAGAAACGAGAGGAAAAGTCTGTACAAGGCAGCATTTATATCATCCTCAGGCATACTAAAAAGTGAGTGAATTGACCAAAACATAAAATATCAAAGTAATGCTCTAAGGTAGACTGTATGCTAAATAGGATGTCATTAAGGCATGTTAAATGCCCTTATTATTCCAAAAAAAAAAAAAAGGAGATATTTCCTTTCTTGCAGGCGAGAAAAATTCTTTCCAACATTAATCTTTATTTCATTTGGTATATGTTTCTTTTTTCCTTTTGTCTTGCTAGTAGAATTAAAACGGATGGTTTCTCAGCATAAGTATCATATAGTAAACCAAAGAAATCTATATAGTGAAGTTCAACTTTATTTAAATGTTTTTTAATAAAACATTAATTCTTCCTTCTTACTTTTGTTCCTTTTTCCGTTTAAGATACTTTTCCCTGAAAAGAAGAGGATATCTCAGTTTTTTTTAAATTTCAAAGTATTAAGAGGGTACAATGGTTTTTGGTTACATGGATCATTTTTGTAATGCTTGCGTCACAGCTATAGGTGTGCCCATCCCCCAAATAGTGTTCACTGTACCCATTAAGCAGGTTTTTACCCCTCCCCTCTTCCCTCTTCCCTCTGCTTGACTTCCACGAAGTTTTTCATTCTTCTGTGCAATGTGTGCTCATCGGTTAGTTCCAGTTTAATAGCAAGTACATGTGGTGTTTGTTTTTCCATTCTTGTGATACTTCACTTAGGATAATGGTCTCCAGTTTCATGCAAATTGTTGCAAAAGACATTGATTCATCCTTTTTTATGGCTGACTAGTACTCCATGGTATACATATACCACATTTTGTTAATCCACTCATGAATTGATGGGCACTTGGGTTGATTCCACATTTTTGCAATTGTGAATTGTGTTGCAATAAACATTCAAGTGCAGATGTCTTTTTGATAAAATGACTTGTTTGCCTTTGGGTAGATAACCCAGTAGTGGGATTGCTGGATTGAACGATAGGTCTACTTCTACTTCTTTGAGGAATTTTCATACTGTTTTCCACAGGGATTGTACTAATTTGCAGTCCCACCAACAGAGTATAAGCATTCCTTTTTCTCTGCATCCATACCAACATCTGTTGTTTTTAGACTTTTTAATAAAAGCCATTCTAACAGGGGTCAGGTGATATCTCACTGTGGTTTTAATTTACATTTCCTTGATGATTAGTGATGTTAAACATTTTTTCATATGTTTATTGGCCATTTGTCTATCTTCTTTTGAAAAGCTTCTATTCATGTCTTTTGCCCACTTTTTAATGGGGTTTTTTGTTTTTTTCTTACTGATTTGCTTGAGTTCTTTGTATGTTCTGGATATTAGCTCTTTATCAGATATACAGCTTATGAATATTTTCTCCCATTCTGTAGGTTGTTTATTTGTTCTGTTGATTATTTCCTTAGCTGTGTAGAAGCTTTTTAGTTTAATCAAATCTCATTTACTTATTTTTGTTGTTGCTGTGATTGCCATTGGGGTCTTAGTCATAAATTCCTTGCGTAGGCTAATATCTAGAAGAATTTTTCCTACATTTTCCTCTAGAACTCTTAGTGCTTCATGTCTTATGTAAATGTTTTAACCATCTTGAATTAATTTCTGTGAGTGGTGAGAGACAAGGATACTGTTTCCATCTTCTGCATGTGGCTACGCAGTTTTCCCAGCACCATTTATTGAATAGGGCTTCCTTTTCTCAGTGTGTATTGTTGTCTGCTTTGTAGAAGATCAGTTGGCTGTAGGTGGATGGTTTTATATCTGGGTTCCCTGTTATCTTCCATTGGTCTATGTCTCTATTTTTGTACCAATACCATGCTGTTTTGATTACTGTGGTCTTATAGTATAGTTCGAAGTCTGGTAATGTGATGCCACCAGCTTTGTTCTTTTTGCTTAAGATTGCTTTGGCTATTTGGGCTCTTTTTTGGTTCTAAATGAAGCATAGCATTAATTTTTCTAGATCTGTGAAATATGACAGTGGTATTTTGATGGGGATTGCATTGAATTTATAATCACTTTGGATAGTATGGACATTTTAACAATGTTGATTCTATTGATCCATGAGCATGATATGATTTTCCATTTGTTTGTGTCATCTGCAGTTACTTTCCTCAGGGTTTCCTAGTTTTCTTTGTAGAGATCTTTCGCCTCCTTGGTTAAGTATATTCCTAGGTATTTTATTTTCTTTGTAGCAATTGCGAATGGTATTGAGTCTTTGATTTGACTGTCAGCTTTACTGTTATTGGTATATAGGAATGCTACTGATTTTGTGCATTGATTTTATTACCTGAGACTTTGCTGAATTTATTTATCAATTTCAGGGGTCTCTTGGTGGAATCTTTGAGGTTTTCTAGATATAAAATCATATCATCAGCAAAAAGTGATAGTTTGGCCTCCTCTTTCCTGATTTGGATTTCGTTTATTTCTTTCTCTTGCCTGATTGCTCTGGGTAGGACTTCCAGCACTATGTTGAATAGAAGTGGTGACAGCCGGCACCCTTGTCTTATTCCACTTCTTAGGGGGAATGCTTTCAGCTTTTCCCCATTCAGCAGGATATTGGCTGTGGGTTTGTCATAGGGTATCTCAGTTTATTTGTAATTCTTCTCAAGCTGGATCATATTGCTTAGAGATAGTACAGTAGAATATTTGCAACTAGATCTTCACTTTCTCCTAGAGATATACAAATATTTAGTAGAAATAGTTTTATCTTTATTTGTGGATTAAGACTAGATACTGAGTTGAACTCATTGGGGATTGTGTTCAAAATTAGAAAAATATTCACAACAACAGAGGTAGTTTGGCTCCTCAGTGATCATTTATAGGTTCTCTCTGTATCAGAGACTGTGTCTTTTCACCCTAGTGTACAAGGTCCCAGCTCAGTACCTGTCGGGTAGTAGTTAACAGTAAGGTTTTCAAATGAATAAGTGAACTGGTAAGTCATTGATAAACCTAAGAAGTATCCTAAATATAAACTTTTTTTCCTCTTTAGTGGACTGGGGTGATGACATGAGAATAATGTACAATGAAATACAAATCATTTATTTCATTTTGATAAGTGTCAGCATTCTACTGTGGCCCTTGGGTGGCATGAGCTGCTTCAAACCAGATTATCGTGTGCTTTACTTTGTTTTCTTCAGAGCTGGAAAAACCAGCTTAGGCCAGTGTCACAGCGTTATCCAATACTTACTTTTTACAGGAAATGGAGGGATTTCCTCCTTCAGAATCTGTATGTGTTTGAGCAGATATATAGCCTGTTCATTCACTTTTCTCATTTTACCCTAATGAATATTTCCGTATTATGAGTTTGACATCAGCAGTTGCCATTTTGATCGCCATAGGCACCTAACTGTGTCTTAGTTGGATTTACGGTCTTTTAAGTTGTTTGGACAAAGCCTCTGCTGGGTGTGAATCACAACATGTCTCAGTGCACAGTGGGATCATGGCAGCCTCTCAAGTATCTGGAACATTTGTCTATAACATGGCTGCTTCACTGCTTTCAAACACAAGGAAACTCTAAAGGGAGTGATGCTGATTCTTGGGTCCACAAGATTTGTCTTCTTTTGGGCCTTATAAGATGAATGTTTATAAGCTGGGGAAATGCTTCAGAATTTATATGTGACTCTCTTTCTTTTGTCTCCATCATAGTTCCTTATAATTCACTCAGTGGCTCTGGGGAGAGCAGCATGCTTCTGAAATAAGGTTACCTGCTTTGTGACATATTTATAAGCCTTGGCCAAACCATTTCTTGTGGGCATTCCATAGATACTCTAAAAACTCCAAGTTCCTAGTATAATCCTAGAGCATCTTTCAGAGATATTGTTCAGCAAAATCATCTAAGGGCAGTGGATGGAAACATAATAACTTTTAGTTCATTCTTCTGAAATATTAGTCTTTTTCATTTTTAATTATATGATATTTTAGGGGTGTTGAGCATAGGAGAAATGTTATTAGTCTCAAGAATCCTATTTTCAAAGGAGTCTTAATTTTAGTACCACACTTACTTTGTATAATAAATATCAATACTTAATTGTTCTGAGCTGGTGTAAACCATTCATTTAATAAAAAAGCATCCTGGTCTAGTTGATATGGTCATATGTTGTGAGTTTAGAAACTTACCTTCTATTCTCTGCCTATAGGGACTTGTGAAAACCACTTCATTATTCTATTTCTCAGTTCTACAACTATTAAATAGCAGCAGCACTAATCTTGAGATGTTAAGAACGCTAATAATAATACCTAACATTATGTAATATTTACGATAACCCTATGAGGTAGGTACTAGTGTGATCTCAATTTAAATGTGAAGGGGAAAACGGCTTGGAGAATTTAAATAATGTGCCCAAGTCCTTAAACCCAGCGAGTTGCAGAGGTAGGATTGGAATCCATCGTTGATGTCCTAGCCTGAGCTCCTGCCGGGCTGCGATGTTTCTCACTCTGATTGTGCAGTGTCTTTCAGGTCCCCAAGAAGGGCAGCCGGCATGGCACTGCATCTCTTCACAGGTGGTGTTGGTGAGCCCTTCAAGTATTCGAGTTCAGTAGGAGTAGACAAGTTTATCTTTTTCCCTCTTTCTGTCTTGTGGAGCCATAAATCCTGTTTCCATCAAACAGATTTTTGTTAGGAATTCTTTTTTTATTAACCAATATAATTTGTATGCCTGAGCACCTCATTGTAGAATCTTAGACTTGTAACAAAGGCCACTTTGGTTCAGTACATGTATTCCACAGACAAGCAAACTGATGAACAATTCCTGCAATTTTTTTTATTGTTTATTTGGCAGATTAACTGTCCTAAAATGCCCCTTTACTCTATTACTCCTTTGGGCTAATATTTTATTTTTCTTCTTTCTAACTACCAAACTTCTCAAAAGAGTCACATAGACCCCTTGCCTCCACTTCCTCATCGCCTACTCCTAGCCTCCTGCAGTCTGGCTTCGCTCCCGTGGCTTTACTCAGACCGTGGTCTTGAAGTTTGCTAGCAACGGTCCACGCCTCACTCTGGCACCCTTTCTCTAAGTCCCATGCTCCCCTCTGCAGCGTCTAACCCTGGCTTCTACCATATCATATTCTAATTTCCTCCTGCCTGCCTGAGTGTTCCTGTTTCTCTTTTGCCGTATCTTTTAGATACCTACAAATGGACATCACCCAAAGTTCTGAACTTGGCTTTCCTTTCTCCCTATGTCTTTGCTTGCTATGACATGAGTAGTCTCCTTGATTTTATGAACACCTCTCAAATTTTTATTTTTCATTCTAACTGTTTTCAGTGTCCCCACCCTCCTTATCTCAAAAATTAATGCTATAAAATCCTTTTGATCTTTAAATAATATATCTCTGCAAAAGCAATCCCTTCCTTGCCTTAATATAGGGCATTGTAGTGATAAGCCAGGACTACTAATTATTCTTCCAGCCACCAGCCTCTTTCCCCTTAACTTCTCTTCACACAGTGCTGCAACTCAGTCTCCCTAAGGCTCAGCTTTGATCGAGTCAGCAGAAGGCTTTGTGTTGTGAAACTCTCAATTACAGCAGTCCCCAACCTTTTTGGCACCAGAGACCAGTTTCATGGAAGACAATTTTTCCACAGACCAAGGTGGGGGGCGGTGAGGATGGTTTTGGGATGATTCAAGTGCATTACATTTATTGTGCAGTCAAACCTCTCTGCTAATGATAATCTGTATTTACAGCCACTCCCCAGCGCTAGCATCACTGCCTCAGCTCCACCTCAGACTGTCAGGCATTAGATTCTCATAAGGAGTCTGCAACCTAGATCCCTTGCATGCGCAGTTTACAGTAGGGTTCCTGGTCCTATGAGAATCTGATGCCACTGCTGATCTGACGGGAGGTGGAGATTATGCGGTGATGTGAGCGACGGGGAGCGGCTGTAAATATGGATGAAACTTTGCTTGCTCACTTGCCACTCACCTCCTGTTGTGTGGCTGGGTTCCTGACAGGCCACGGACTGGTATTGGTCTGTGGCCCGGGGGTTGGGGACTGCAGAATTACAGTCTTCTCAGTCTGTTTCCCCATGTCTAAAATAACTTAGCCATCTTATCTTTACAACTCCAATCACTTTCCTATACACATTCTAGTCCAATAGTTCTCAAATGTATTAGCGCCAACACTTTTTTTTTATAACAAATACTCAATAATCTTCCTTTACTATCCTTAAATGAAATCCATAAGTTTTCTATATCTATCCATATAATTTCCAAAAGATCACTATAATACCGTAGCTATAGTATATAAGAAAAGGAACTTGATTTAAAACAAGCTTGTATTTACATATCTTAATATTTAAACACTTGGAGAAGAATACGCTGTAAAACGTAATGAACTGGCCAGCAGCTTGAACATGCATGGAACCACCTTGAATGTGACAGCTACAAATTGAGATTGATGCAGGTGTGTGTTAGTAGCTCAGACACTAAGAGCAACGTTACTGTGGGTGAAGATTTTCTGCAATGTACAGCAACCCTTGCTGAAATTCCTTAACAAAACAAAATGTGCTTTGCTCTTGGTTTCTAGATAGTTTTATTCCTAGCAAATCTGATGAGGTAAAACTGTAGGAAGAAACGCCTTCTTATTTAAGTAGAGTTAGGTTCTAGGCTCAGGTATTATAATTATAACCAGATTTTCTCACCTACTTGAAATGTCTGATGTTTTTTCCAAAAGTCATGAGGAACGTGGGAAAACTTTTCATTCTGTAGTACTGTCCCATGCATTGCGGGACAGCTAGCATCCTCAGCCCCTGCCCACCAGATTACAGCTGTGCACCTCCAATAGTGTGACAATCAAAACTGCCTCCACAAATTTCCAGAACTCCCAGAGGTTCATATTAACTGTCTGAGAAACACTGTTCTGGCCGGACTGTTCTCACTGCTCCTGAACGTGCCTTGTCCTTTCCCATTTGCACATGTCTTTTCATGCTGTGCCTTTTGCTTTGAATGTGCTTCTTTCATTTCCACCTTTTGAAACCTTACCCTTTTGAAACTCAACCTCTCTAACGTAAATGGTACATACCCCATTAAGCTTTCCTTCAGGAGTGAAGTCTGTCAGTCTAAAATCTTGCCGCACTTTGGCTGAAACACTTTATAATTTTTTTTAAAACATATCGCTTTGTGTTATTCATGTACAGCTATTACTTTGCCTACCAGCTTGTAAAATCCTTGAGGATATGGACCCTTTGTGATATTTACATGTTATAAAAGGTTATATTCCCAGTGTTTCTAGCAAAGTGCCTTGCACAAAGCAGGTGCCCAATGAATGTTTATTAGGTAACTGAATGGATAATTTTTAAAGAATATTTGTAGAGAAAAACAAAAGGAAAGTTTGATTTTGATTTTAACATTTAAAACTTACTTTTGTTTTTATATTTACATTTTATCTTCATGTCATAAACTTCTAATAGTACCAATTAATATCAGAAAAGCACATAAAAATTCTATAAGTCTATGGTTTGGTCTATACATATATTTTAAATATGTGTTTATTGGAATTATTATTAAAGATAAGATAATTCACTACCCATAGCAAGAATTTGGAGCAAAATTAAACCAGCATTCAAACATTATAGAGAAAGTGGATTAAGTGCCTCTTCTTCATTCAGTTCTGAAATGTGCAGATAAAATCAACTTTGAAGTCAATCAGGATGCCCTTGCAATTTCCCTGTTTTCTCCCTTTATTCAAAAACCTCAAAACCACTATGGGTAATTCCTTCAAGATCTCCTTCTAAAACATGCAGTCTAAAGAGTAAGCAAGATTTCCAAGAACTGAAAGCTTTCAACTTTTTTGAGCATCCCTCTCCAATGACATGAGCTAGGAAAGCCCAGTGCTTACTCCACCCACCTTTCATCTCTTAACTGGAGGAGCATGAAGCATTTGTGCAGTCTTTCCTGCCATGGCTTCATTTTCTGTCATCTTAACTCCATCACCAATCCTCAGCCTCCTAACAATATCCGTATGAAAGAAATCAGACCCCTTCGACAATGAAAAACACATTTAAGCTACTGCACACCACCATTGCCACTGGAAAAGTAGATATTATTTTTTCTGTCAATCCAACTGCAACACTCTGGCAATGTGTAGTTTTCATATATTAAATAATTAGTCAAACCATAAGTGCTAATCAACAAAAGTATTATTATTGTTTAGGATGATGAGAAACCTAACAGCTCTTTGTTTATAATTTTATTCTGAGGTAGGAAGTATTTGTCTTTGAATGTAGACACCATGTAAAGTGATCCAAGAAAATGATATGGCCAAATGACATGATTAATTTTCATTACTTTCTTTCCATCTCTCGCCTGAGATGCATTTGAGCCTTGCCCAGACCACAGCTTGATAGAAAAACAGCCCAGACTTTGGATGAATCAGTCAATTAAAAACCAGAACTTCTTGTAGCTTGAGAGACACAATGGAATATAAAGATGTACTCTGCCTTCAAAAATTTTACATAGGGCCAGGAAGTTTAGAAATTATCTGCCAGAGGAGATTACAGAGAAGTATATGATAAATGTCACATGAATGATACAGATAGGAGTATCACCGATTTTGGGGATGAGGTCATTATGGACCCTGCTACTCAGGAAAAGCAACCTGGCCTCCATTTGAGTCCAAGATTGTCCTTTGATCAGATTGTCATTTCTTTGGTACCCAAAATATTTCTCTTGGTCTCTCTGAGCTTTTCCCTTGAGGCTCAGAAACTGTGCCTTCTGTGGCACCATGGTTGGACGTTAAAATGTCTCACTTCCAGACTTGTTTCCCTTTGTAATATGTTTCTTTGAAGACATGCCCCAAATTCTAACATTTGTTAGATCAGGACTCTGGCAGGTCCTGTGACTTTTGGGAGGGCAAAAAGTTTCCATTGAAATTAAACTGATTCATTTTAACCCACTCCCTCTACCACCCTGTCCTAGGGAAATTTTTGTAGACTTTGTACATTCAAGTCCCAAAATTTTAGATTTAACAAAAGCTTCCATAATAATGGTACTGTAGTAATTATAATGGTATATAGCTTTTCCGTTTTGCCAGTTAGAGCCAAGAATGAAAGAAAGTTAACCCAGGAGCCATCCTGGGACATGGACACTTGGGAGTTGGGAATGGGGATGGGAAATTACTACTACATTTCTTTCCATTCCTTTTAGTAAAAGTGTCTCACCTTTTAAATCTGGTAGAGTGATTCCCACTCATTGGCTTCACCAGATTTGTTACATCAAAAACCAGGTCCAGAACAAAGGAGTTCTAGGTTGTAAGGAGTATGTGTGGCTTCTGTACAAAGTGCTAGTATTTGGGTGCCATTTATGGATCTAAATCAGAGAATTGGCCTGTTTTTAATTCCTCGAAAGCAGGGAATTCTGTGGATATTTTTGTGTGTGTAGTATAGAACTCAAGCAGTATTTACACTCCTTATCCCGGGCATCTTCAGAGCTATTTAGATTATAGAATAGTCAAGAAGATGGCGTCCTATTATTCCATTAAAATTGGAAACTAAGTTTTCTCTATTAATGACTGATTTTCCTGGCTTACCTTCCTTTTCTCTATGGAGCTCTGATTTTTCACTTTTAAGGATACACAGTAGAGACTGGTCTTCTTTCTTTAGCAGAGCTCTGTTCTTGTTTTATTGTTTTAGCCAGTATGCTATGAAAGTTAAACTTTGGTACTGTTAGTGTTTTAAGAAAATAAATCTGATAAATGAAGGTAAGTAAAAAAAAAATTTTTTTTTATTTAAGAAAATTCATCCAAAACTTGTTTGGCAACATAGTTCTCATGCATGACTAGGCCATTTCCAGTTGTTTCTGTTTTTAAGAAATTTCAAGATTTTTAGTTTGTTTTTCATTCAGACATGCCCCTGGATTGTTAAAAACAAACAAACAAAAAAAGCCTTAGTGTTGGCTGGTACAAAAACTAGATGTAAAAGTATTACTGGAAATGAAAGTGAGCAGCAGGCTTTCTCTATCCAATCGGTAAGGAGATATCAGAAACAGCAAAAATGAGGAACAAATTTAAGTCTGGGTGTCAGCAACAAAGGTAAAATTTCAATCAGATGTGTGTGATTTTGAAATTATGTTCCCTTCTGCCCAAAAAAGAACAACCTTAGATTTTCTCCCATTTTGCCAAGTATTCCCTTGTAGGCTTTCGATTCGTTCTGCAGGCCACACACACAGGAGCAGGGCTGTCTGTCACACAACCCAGATGCCCAGCTGTGGAAGATATTCTTTCAGCAGCATCCGTCTGTTTCTTGGCAAGACTTGTAGGCAGGCTAAAGAAAACAGTCCTGGAGCAGCCTTTGGACCTGCTTTGCGGTTAATACTGTGCCGGCTTGTATCTGGTTCCTGCTCTGACCTTGTGGGCCTGGACACTTTCCTTATAATCTTTGTCTCTGTCTCTCTCTTTTAGAGAATATTTGTGATTTTTGGTTCAATTTAGTGAAACTCCTGTGGACATATAGGGAAACTTTACTTTTTTTGGTTTTTTTGTACTGATTCAAGAAAGGTGGGTGGGTTTTGGAAAGCAAGATTTCATGGGAGGAAAAGAGGATCTTTTTGCAATACACCAAGTATGTTGGCAAAATAAAAAAGTTTTCATCAGTTCATTTTCAAACTTGATGGTCTTCAGTAGTCTGAATGGGAGAACTAGTTCATTTCATAGCCAGCTGCTGTAATAAAATTCAGATTCAGGGGCAACCTGGAGTAGGTTAGCATAATCTGTTCTTAAGGGAATATTCTCAGGCTTAAAGGGTGGTCTTCTTTGAAAGAACTATTTAATAGCTGTATTCTTTGGTTTAAATCTTTATTTTTACAGCGTTTGTGTTGCTCAGCCTTTGTGCTGAAGGGATTTTATTTTCCTATTCTCTTGATTATTTTAAGGTTAGCAGTTGAATGTTGCTACAGTTTACACAAGGGAGTGGTTCCCTATTCTCACCGCCCCCCGGCTCCACCCTCCCCCAGTCCTCCCACCTGACAATCATGTCTGAAGTAATTTCCCAGCAGTGATGTTGACCTTGCGAGATGTTGTGTTTCCAGTTCTTGGTGTGTGTTTTTTTGGTGTGTGTGTGTGTTTGTGTGTGTGTGTGTGTGTGTGTGTGTGTATTTGCCTTAATATCTAATGGATAATTAGTTGTTGCTTCACTTGGAAGTCCTGTTCATCTCTCTCCTTTTTTTTGACTCATTCAGATGATTAACATGTGGTAGTCGAAGGTAGGGGGGGTGCCTTATGCATGACGACAGGTGCTAATCTTCAAGGAAATTTACCTTGCATTCCACCCATTAAGGGTACAGTACATAAAAATGGCTTAATGTCTCTTTGAAGGTGTCAGCGGGCATGTGTGGGACCACACAGAATAGGTTTCACTGAAAGTAATAGAGTGAAATTGTCTCCATAATTATTTTCGTTGGATTGAGAATCAGCAGCCCTCTTTGGGTTCAGGAAATAAACCTCTGTTAAAACCATATGGCACTATTCTCAGAAGAGATGTTATTACAGGGCCACTTCCCTCTGAAATTTTGAGTCAGGAGTTCTTGAAAGGAGGCACATATGTGTGAGAATGAACATCAAGTTCTCTTCCTTAGGCGTAGTTGTGAAAGTCAGATGTTTTCTTTCCTTTTTCACAAATGCCACCATGGTCACCAGGTATAAGGTCCTTGGGAAGAAGCAGGCTGAGCTGCAGCAGTGCAGCCATTTCGGGTATAAATGTTTGAACTATTATCTGAGCCAAAGGGTTTTGTTTTTAAAAGAAAAGAAAAATTGCACTTAATCCATTGAAATGTGATTTGTCAACACTAAAAACACATCTTAAGGTCAGGATAATTGCATTCTGTCTGTCCAAACCCTTACTGCAGATTCATTGGGTTTTTTTTCCCCTTTGCCCAACATCAGTGGCTATGAAACTTTCCTCTGAACTAGTTGTCATAGTGCTAGTGTGCCCATAGAGCTAGGTATATTGGAATAAAAGTTAAAGAGTAAGAGTGCAGTTGGTATAATGGCTAGGGAATATTTGGGGATAAACTAAATTAGGGAAATATATTAAAAATACCCACAATATTTTTATGTTGTATATATGTAGTTAAGTACACACTATGATGTGTACATTGTGATGAATCATTGTGGATTTCATCTTTTTTGAGGGACTAGGCAGTCTTCCTGTTTAGTCTTTGCTGTAGAAGGAATATAAGCAAACCATTGATATTTGTTCATGTCTGTTAATAAGCCTGGAATCTTATCAGCATCTGTAGAGCTTAAGTCTGGCTGTTGGTAATACTGGGAAGTTGAAATGTCTCTTTGAGCGTCAGACTCTCAGTGAGTACTTAATAGACATCGAGTTCAGCTTTTCATTTCCTATCCTAGAGGAAGAAGGCCAGATAACCTATGACTGTGAATGGTTAAGAAGAATTTTTCTATTGCCGTAGGTGTTTTTGTAGTGACAACTGATTTTCACTAGGTAGAATGGTTCCTAGCATACAGATCCTTCGGTCACTGACCCACAATCTGGATTCAATCGTTTATTTATTTAACAAACACTTACTGGGTGCCTACCTGATGCGCTTTGAAAAGGGCTATGGGAACTGAGAGATGACTTAATCATCTCTGGCCCATCACATGGTCCAGAAAGAAGCTCAGTCTAATTTAGGAGATAAGGCATGGATATTAATGAATGTGATTGTGTGCCAGAAAGTGGCAGAAAACGAGAAGAGACACAAGAAAGTGACAGCTGAGGTGACATAGAAGTTCAGAAGCAGTTTTACTTCTATTTGGGGAGACAGAGGGAAGATTTTATTGAAGTCAAGGCATTTGAGCTGAATCTTGAAGATTTCTAATTATGCTTTTTGGTGGAGATTCTTTGATGTCAAGTTCCAGGTAGATAGATGGTGACTTTTAGAAGACTAACACTGTATGTGTTTTACTTTTGCAATGGAAAAAAAAACCCTCTGTCTTGTCCCTGGCTCCATTTGCAAGTCTGCTGATGGAAGTTATGGTGTGGAGATATAATATTGCATGCCTTGGTACTTTGGCTTAGGTGGTTCCTTCTACCTCAACCGTCATCTGCTCTTTTTTCTATTAATTTCCTATTAATCTGGGGCCTATTCAACATTCAGGGTGACATACCCCTTTCTAGAGCTGCACCAGTACAAATGGGATAATGCCTTTCACATTGTAGATATTCAGTTGAATATAGTTCATTTGAACAGAGTAGATCAGGCAATTGAATGAATCTTCTTAATACAGCGGTCCCTAACCTTTTCCACCGACCCCGCTGAGCGTGGGGGAGGCGGGGATGGTTTCTGATGAATCAAGCACATTATATTTATTGTGCAGTCAAATCTATCTGCTAATGATAATCTGTATTTCCAGCCACTCTCCAGCGCTAGCATCACCGCCTCAGCTCCACCTCAGATCATCAGGCGTTAGATTCTCATAAGGAGCGCAACCTAGATCCCTCGCATGTGCAGTTTGTAGTAGGGTTAGTGCTCCTGTGACACTCCAATGCCTGCTGATCTGACAGGAGGCGGAGCTTATGCGGTGACGCCAGTGATGGGAAGCGGCTGTAAATACAGATGAAATTTCTCTCGCTCAGTCTGCCGCTCACCTCCTGCTGCGCACAGGATTTTTTTTCCCTCCCCCCACCTTTCCTAAGTTTCATGGAAGACAATTTTTCCATGCACCAGGGATTGGGGACTTGGGGATGGGGTGGTGGAGCTCTGCTGCCTGGTCCCTAACAGGTCGCGGACCTGGGGATTGAGGACCACAGTCTTAATACATACTGAAGTTTGTTTTCAGATTAGTGTTAAGAAATAAAAATTTATACTTTGAACTAGTACATAAAATTATAGACCAGCCTAGGGCCTAAATTTGAATTAATAGAAAATAAGGCCATTACAAAATGAGTAGAGGAGATAGTCATGGTTTTTCAAGGGACATTGTAAATTGCTCTAGATTTTAGCAACCTCTGGTGTTCAGATTTCATATAGGGAAAAAGAAGAGATCTAAAAATCTTTAGGCCAATTTGGTGGCTCAAACTTTCTTTTCAGAGTCCTTTTATATGTGTTTATTAGTTAAGATTGCAGCTCTGCAAATGATATCACTCATACTATTTGCATTGGATCCTTGCCATACCTCTATTCATAACAGATGTATTCTTTTCTTTTATCTCCCTATACATTTTTTAGGGTTTGTTGCTTTAGGATAGACAACAAGAGTGAGAATGCAAACAGGGATAAGGTGGAGAAGAGGGGATTGAGTCTATTCTGTTTTGTTTCCACATTTGTCTTAAGCTTATTGGAGTGGCAAATGGTAGGATAAGACGTGGTGGGATATACTGCCCCATGAGATTCAGGGAGCCTTTGGGGAGGAGCCTTGCTCAGAAGATATGCTGGGGAGGATGGTTAACTTTAGAGGTATTTGCTGTCACTTCATGTTTTCTTTTGCTCTCCCTCATTTTTGATGCTGACTCCGATGTTGGCATTCCCAATGTAATATTTAGGCCAGAACACATTTTGCTTACTCTCTGACCTGTGCACGTGGTAGGTACAGAGCCACAGTCTGACTTGTGACCTGGCCCAGGAAGGACTGATTGCCATGCATTTGGGAGGGCTTTTAGGCCAGTTATTTCTTCCATTTGGTTAAAATAACATGACCAAGATTGAACTCAGAAGACACTGTGCATGCTTATAACCACCTGTTAAAAGTATTCTTATACAAATATGTCCAGGAAGCCCTTAGAAATATGAGTCTGAAGTTCAGGAGAGACTGGAGATGCATATTTGGTAGTCCCAGGAGCTTGAAGCCATTGGTGCCGATGAGGTCACTTGGGGAATGGGTATGGAATGAATGGAGGGGAGTTTTATTGTTGTGGCCAAATTAACTTTGTGTCCTTGACCTGAAACAGAAGATTCTCTTTCTAAGCTCTCCTGGGCCCCTGAAACAGCAGCAGAGCAGATTCAGAACCATTTCAGTGGCTACTCCATGGGTAGCCACTGGCTCTTCCTTCTCTTTCCTAGATTTCTTTACTGGCTCTTCTTCCTTGCCTAACCCCCTTAAATGTCTGTGCTTCTTCAGGTTCCCTTTCAGACTCTTTTCTCCACTCATTCTGTATCCATTCCCTGAGTGTCCTCATCTACGCCATCAGCTTTGTGTTCCTGTGACTACTGAAAATGTATCTCCAGCTTCTTCTGAACTTCAGACTCGTGTTTCTAGTTTGCTTCCTGAGCGTCTGCACCCGAATATGTCCCATGGGTACTTCAGACTCATGTACACCACAACGTTAGGGATTCCCCACCTCCACTTAGAGCGAACTTCTCTGCCCAAACATGAACATCCTTTAGTTTCCCAGTTCTGAGTGTCCCACAATTCATCCTATTGACCAGACCAGAAACCTGAGACTCACCCTCTCTGTCTTACTTCTCACATCTAATTTATTCCACTGTACTGTTGTCTCTGTCTCTATTCTATGTCTCAAATGCATTCCCTCATATCTGTTAGCAATGTTTTTGCTTACTTCACTTTCTCACTATTTATCACCTGACCCATAATATAAAAATAATTTTCTAACTGGTTTTATGTCTCGAACTCCAGTCCCTTCTCAATCTATCTCCCCACGTAAGTAAAGTGGTCTTCCTAAACTGTAAACCGGCTCATGGCACATCCTTACTTAAAATACTTCTGTGGCTCCCTGTTATTTGCAGGATGAAGTTCAGACTTTGTGGTGTAGTGATAAGGCCTTTTAGCATCTGATCTGCCCAGCTGCCTTCCACCCATAGCCCTGTGGCTGAGCTCTAGCTCAGTCAAATTGCTTCGCTCTGTACTTCCTTATCTCTGTGCCTTTGCATCTGCCGTTCCTTCTGGTTGAAATGTCATTTTCTTCTGCATTTGTGTGACCAAATTCTACTCATTCTTTAGGTCTCCTCAAATGTCGTCTCCTCTGGGAGCCCTTCTTGACTGCTCTCGGAAGTTTAGTATTTAATCTTTCTTCCCCTTTCGTTGCTTGTTCATACCTTGATTATACTATTTATCACACTGCTGTAATTATTTGTTTTTATGATGCCTCCTAGTATAGTGAGAGCCCCCTAGTTTAACATAGCTCATGGTACATAATAAGTGCTTAGGAAATTTTAATTGGTAAATGAACCTTGTATTTGCATAGTGGTTTTACCTATATGGGACGTTTTAACCTCTATTACATTTCATCCTGGTGATGTCCCTGTGAGGCAGAAACTTTGATCCTCATTTGACAGGTGAGGAAGTTGAGTCATAGGAGGAAGTTGAGTCATAGAGATAGATGATAGGTTATTTGTCTAGAGCCTCAAAACCAAGTTAGCGGCAAAACTAGGAATAGACTCTCAAGTTTTCCTGCTTCTTGTGTTGTCAGGCCCAAATTTAGATATAGGATTCTAAATATTTTAGTCAAATACTGCCTTGGTCTTTTAACTATTTCATTCAGTTCACTAATTGTGTGTAAGAGTGTGTGTGTGTGTGTGTGTGTGTGTGTGTAACCCATAATGACAGGTGAGGAATCCATAGCATTATTGATTCTTAGAATTGGAAGTTAGGTAGTCTGTTGTTTTACAAATGAGAAAATACTGTATCCGAAAAGCTCATGACTCACCATTAGTGGCAGAACCCATGTCTCCCTTCAGGCATATGTTTTCTTTCTTACTACATTTTGGGTAATCATCAGTTCCAAAGGACAGAGTTTCATTATTGAATCTTAAGCGCTGTTAGGATTTGTTGAACTTAATTTAGGTCAGTTAATTCTTGGGAAGAGCCTATTCTCTGAGCAGAAAGAATTTTTGAGAACATTCTCAATGAAAGGTCCATGAAAGATAGGACCTAGAACAGAAAGAATTAAATGATGTTGTTCTCTCAGTGATTATCCCACTTTTCCAGATTGTGTTACCTCTTTTCCAATGAGTTTCATAGATTCTTGAACACGTACCATTTTGGAAAAAAAAAAAACAAAGCTATCTGCTTAGGCTGAAGGATGAGAACTTTATATTGCAAGGAAAGGTGTTTTTAGTGATCCAAAGGGTTTTTGGTGTCATGGTGTTAAGCATCTTGGGCCTTGAGAGAACAGCATCCCTAATTACCTGGAAAGAGACATGGAACTCGTGTTAGTAGTCTCATGTTCCTTTGACTGGATTCCCTCTCTGTGCATAAATGTGTATTCATGTAATAGAGAAAATATAAATTTATAACCATATATATGTATGTATATGTGGAAAGGACATACATTTCACATGGACAAAAGAAAGAAATTCCACTGAGCTGTCATTACTGATTAAATAATTCAGTATGAAGCCAGTAGACAGAAATTGTGAAACAATACTATGCTTGCTTTTAAAAAACAAAAAAAGGTTTTAATTTTAATCACTTGAAGGTTTTTAAAAACTATTAACCCACACCAACCCACTTCCTTTGGCTTGAAAATAATGCACTTTTCTAATCTGCTGTGCCTTGAAAAAAGGATAAAACTTGCTATCTTCTTACTGCATTTGACACTACTTTAGATTCCCTTTTATATAACGATAACTTGATCCTACTCAAAATACTTGGCACCTTTAGTGACAGAGTGGAATGTAAGAACACTTTAGCAGATCTGAATGTGAGTAAACTCCAGTAGTTTTGGAATGAAGAGGTAGTTTTCAGTTCCTTATTCAGAGTTCACAGAAGATAAGAATACTAGGATTAACACAATAGACTCCCTTCATTACACATGGCTGAATATAGCAATTATCTGTCTATCAAGACTAGTAAATTGTGCAACAGCATTAAGGAAGGGTAGATGGGTAGGTGGATAAATGCTGTTCCATTGGAAAAAGGTGCTGATGTATGAGGTAATCCTTTGAGTTTAACTTGTAAAAACTGTTTTATTTTGGAGTTTATATCATGTTACCCTTGCAGCTTAGAGAGAAATGATTTTTTTTATATTGTTGACTGCATTTTTCAGTTCCTTACCCATCTGAATTTTATTAGGGGGGTTATTTCAAAGACATCTCTTGTTTAATCATGTTTAAACAATCTGTTTAAGAAACCTGTTGTGTAGATATAAACACAATGGTCCTTTAATGTAGTAAAACAGACTTCTGACAGACATAGCACATAACAGACATCCATCCATTATTGCTTAAGCTGCTGTTCCTTCCATGCCTGACCTGAGAGGGTAACCACAGAGCTCAGCCGACAGCATTTGCTAGTTAGAAGACACTGACATATGCCTATGCGCCATATTAATGTCTAGCAAGCAGAGAATTGCAGAGCAGCATACAATTGGAGAGGCCTTAGACTAGATTAAAACTAAGTACCTTAAATCTGTTTTAATGGCTGTGTTTACATCTCCTTCTTCTTCATTCCTTTAAAAAGTAATCAGGTTTTGCAAGCGTTAAGAAAACCCTCCACTTGCCAGCTGGACTAGGTCCAGTTTAAGCAAGAAATTCTCCCCCCCCTTTTTTTCTGTCTTTTTCTTTTTTCTTCCTCTATGATCTTCACTGCCATTCAGCACAGCAAGACAAGGCTGCAGGAGCTGGCTGACTTTTTCCTTGGTTATTACTTTTTAACATTTTCTTCCTGCTACAGGAATGAGAAAATTGAGAATGATGTTCTGCTGCTGTAGCAGCGGATGTCAAGAGAGGAGCCTTTTGCACTTTTTAATTCTATGCAGTGTTTCTCTTTGCTTAAAACTCTCTCTCTCTGTTTTTCTGTCTCTGTCTGTCTGTTTCTCTGTCTATGTCTGTCTCTTGTAACATATGCACAAAACCATAAAAATGAAAGAGAAAGAGGGAGGATCGCATGCTAAGGAAATTGAGCCAGGATCCAGGAATTGCGTGACAGTCCGTTTGTAGGCGAGTTGTCATTGTACTCTTTGAAGAATAATGCCATCCATGTTTAGCTGGATTGGCAAATAAACAGTGATGCTTTTTGTTCAACCATGGAAGCTACCATTTCTATTGCTGAAAACATCACCATTAAAAAAATGCTTTACATCTCTCAGTGGGTCTCCGTAAGTGCTAGTAACACAAAGAACTATGGTGTGTGTGAACATATTATAGTAGTAAAGAAAGGTAAAGGAAATGTTTTAGGAACTAAAATACTTAAGTTTTACTAAGTTTTGGGAGTAAAGTGTAGACATAGAGAAAGAGATCTTTTGTTCGTTTCCCAGAAAGTGAAGAGAGAGATGAAGATTCACATGGCCTGGGATGGTTGTGGATGTTGAGTTGTAATTAGTAGGAGAACAACATGTGTTTTGATAAAACGGAGTTGGAAAAACTGGGTATCATGTAATAACTTCTCTGAAGTAAGCTTCTGTACTTTTTCTTAATGTGTTCTTCTGGTCTCTTTTCTTCAGCTTTTCTTTTTTTTCTTTCCTTCTGTGAAAGTGTGGTATACGAAAAAGAGGGCTAAGACAGGTTAGGGGACTGTCTCCCAGTGTCACTGCCCAGTTCCATGACTTCAAGCAAGTCAGATTATTTTTCTGGGTGTTGATTACTTTTCTAAAATGAAGAAGCTGGTCTGGTGAAATCCATATTCTCTTCCAGCTCTGAAAAATACTAATTCATATAATTTTACTTCGAATGGGAGTTAGGAGGAAAAGAAGCATATTTTGGAAACAACAAGCCAACGAAGTCAAGAGTAGCAGGTTTGAAACAAGAAAGAATCAGAGAATTTGGAGATAAAGAGGCATAGTAGGGTAGAGATGTATTAGGATGTGGGAGACGGGCGAAGTCAGCCAGGTTTCTGGTTAGCTCTTTTTTCCCTGCCTGCAGAAAATATTACTCATATCTCTTTTTGTATATTTCCATGATGCTTTCATCTTGTCTTTCTTTAAATTTTCTTAATCCTTTTTCTCTTCTTATCTCCTATGAATTTCTTTTTCTTTAGATGTCTTGAGTTTTTTTGAATCCATTGTTTTAAGAAAAGGAATTATATTCTAAGCATGTGTTTAATAGAATTTATTTCCCGATGTGGGACTGATATTAGCATAGTTCTCTCCTTTCTTTCAGATACTGTATGCTTTGATTATTGTGATTAGCTATAGCCTGAAATCCAAAAGTTACAAAGGAACTTGCATTTATATATATGGAAATTAATATTACACAATTTTTTCATTTATGTATTTGTTGAAAGCTATTGAATTCTTTAACCTTTAGAAGCCTAAATTTTTATTTATTATTTTATTTTTTTGAGACAGGGTCTTGCTCTGTTGCCTGGACTAGAGTGCAGTGGTGTCGTCATAACTCACTGCAACCTCAAAATCCTGGGCTCAAGGGATCCTCCTGTGTCAGCCTTCCGAGTAGCTGGGACTACAGGTGTATGCCACCAGGCCTGGCTAATTTTTCTATTTTTTGTAGAGATGGGATCTTGCTGTGTTGTCCAGGCTGGTCTCAAATTCCTGGCCTCAAGCAATCCTCCGGCCTCAGCCTCCCAAAGTGCTGAGATTACAGGAGTGAGCCACCACATCCAGCCTAGAAGCCTAAATTTTGAAAGAGGCAGGCTTTCAATTCTCTCTTGCACACATCTTATTGTATTTTTAAAATGACTACATATGAGATTGGAAGAGTGAACTTTTTTGTCACTATTCTAAACTGGTGCCTTTTATTATTAAAAGAAAGCAAATTCAGCTTTTAACATTTTTTTTTTTCTGTGAACTAGAGTTCCTAGAATATTTCTGTGGAGTCTATGGCTTAAGTATGTAATTATGTCTCTTGAGTAGATTATATTTTCCTTCCCATAATTATGTTTTACCCAAGAGACTGGAAAGACTTCAGACCTCTCTTGGGTGAAATTGTTCTTCCTCTCTTCTCTCTTCATAAACTCTGAATCCTACATGTCTAATTCTGTTCAAGAGCTGAAAGGGGGCTCTTGAAGATATGTGGTAGTGATTATGATTTTTTTCCCTTTAGAAATTGGTTTATATATTAAGAGGGGCCCTTAGAGAGAGGCTCTGCTAGCTCATTTTTGAAATGCCATCAGAGAAGAATCTCCTGGAAGGAGATTTGTTTATGATCTGTGGTCCTCTGTCTGAAGCCACACACTAACATTGCTCTAGGGCTGTCTCCTCTCATGAGGTGTCCTGTGTCATATTGCATGGCTTTTAATTTCCAGTGGCTCAGAGGGGCTAGAGGCCTTAAACATAAAGACAGTTTTTTAGCCATTTCATTATTCTAGTCCAGAAATAGTTTTGACCTGAACCAGACAGCATACTTCCTAGGAAAAAAGATGACTCAGCAGCCTTTCCCAGCAAAGATTATAGACTCATCAATTTTACTGTGGGAAATGTTTCCCAATAACCAGCTTTTTTTCTCCTTCTCTCTGTCTTTTACTGGACAAAAGGAGATATAATTTTAAATGTTATCTGTGTTGCTATTGATTAATTCGACAAGCATTTGTTGTGTGCCCTCTCTGTACCTAGGCTCTAAGTCTGTGCTAGACTTAAAACATGACACCCATCCTCAAGGGGTTCACAATTAAGTCTAGGAGTATCTAAGATAATAGAGTTTGAAATTTTGTATGAATATTTTACGTGAATTCATGATATATTAATGCTTGCTGAATGCCTACTGCACCTAAGTGTAACCACGTGTAGTAGACAAAAAACGGTTGTACTGCTCTAAGCTTGCTGAGATAGAAACCAGAGGGGTCACCAAAGGCCCTTGAGACAGAAAATACCAGAACAATGTGATGACCAAGTTGAGACTTGGAAGGGATTTTGCTAAATGAAATTGATGAGGAGAGGGTGTTCCAAGTGGAGGAGAGAGCTTGGGCAAAGGCACAGGGCCTCTTTGAAGACTTGTGGATAGACCAGTGTGAGCAGAGCACAGGCTAGGAGCAGTGCAGTTGGAGCCACTGGAAATGATGACAACACACATTGGGAGCATATTTTCCAGGTCCTTGTTTTCTGGGCTCAGGGGTTTCTATTTAATTCAATAGACAATGGAAGGAAGACAACTATAAGGTTTTGAGCAGGTAAGTAACATGAATGTTAGGATTTGGGGGCAGAAAGAATTTTAGAAGTTAAGCTTTCATTTTTGGTAAGTGA
Source organism: Avahi laniger (assembly GCA_963575035.1). Taxonomy (NCBI): domain Eukaryota; kingdom Metazoa; phylum Chordata; class Mammalia; order Primates; family Indriidae; genus Avahi; species Avahi laniger. Next base: position 38,011 of record CAUYSK010108583.1, read on the forward strand.
AGAAACTAAGGCCCACAGGGTCCCATTAAATCCCTTCCTGTGCTCATCCAACTAGTTGATGCCCTTTCAAATATGCCCCGGCTGTTCCTCTGTTCTATTAGCCACAGGCCAGAGGTTAGACATGGTTCCAGCACGGGCCCATTCCTATAGTTGAATGGATGATGGAGTCTAGGAAAGGAAGTGGCAAAAATATGCCTAAGTTGGATTTTGAATCTGGGAGACTAGAAATGCGTGATAATGGAAATAAGGAAATCGGAGGAGAAGCCGATTAAAACTGTTTATGGTGGATATGGAGGCAAAGGGCTTAACTAATCAGTACAAGAGGGTAGGTCTTTGATTTCTAGTCTTTCACAAGCCACCAGTGAAATGTAGTCATCTCAATGTAAACAGAAGAGAGTTTCATTTTTCTCAATAATATCTCCATTTTTAAATATATGTAGGAATGCAGAAAATTAGGGTTTTTAATCTAGAGCCTCAGGAGTTATAAAGTATTTGGATCAGAACTTTGCATGGCTTCCCTAAGAATTTACCTGAGTCTGTGTAATCTTTCCTGTTATACTGCTTTTGCTGGAAACCACCGACTGAACTGCCTAAGATATAGTAAGGCTCATCCTTAGTAGTAGAATTCCAAATAATTTCATCTGGACTTGAATTATGACTTTAAAATTGGCCAACCTGTTCCCTAATTCCTCTCTACAAACACTTCTTTGTGTACTGTTTTCAGGATCGAGAGATTAGAACTGAAGGGCCTCATTATTTTTTTTCCAGAACTGCCGTGGAATAGCAGCTCTGTTGACATAAAACCAATTTGCTATGAAAAATAGTCATTCTGATGCAAGTCCTTTCCTCTGTTCCTTTTTACTCTAAGGATTATTGTCACAGCATTCTTAATCTGTTATATCCTGTGGCTTGAGCCCTAGAGTATTGGACCAAATCTCATTCTGTCATATATTTGGTGACAGCAAATTAGGTAACATCTCTCCAGTCACCCCCGTCTCCAGGGAAGCCTGAATGCGTGGCGGATGGCACTCATGGGCTGCCAGAGTATCGTTTTATTGGTCAGGAGAGCTTTATTTAAGGGGCAGATTCCCATAGGTATTTATTGCGTAGCTTAAAAGAATTAATGTGTAGTATAAGGCTGACAGTATCAAGTGATTTGAAGGGTGATGTTGCCCCTGTTTAGATTGATATCACATGATTTAGCTTCATCTTGTCTTGCAAGATATTTACTATCATGTTTCTGCCTTTTTCTCTCCAGCTAATTTCCTCCTTCCTTCTCTTCTTACCAAAATCCTACTCAGCCTTCAAGGACAGACATAATGGTTTCATCATTGAGGATTTCCTCTTTTCCTTTCAGTTGAAATTGATTGCTCCCTTGTACTGCCTATAGTATTTTACTATATTTTAACTTTTTATTATGAAAATTTTAAAACATATATGAAAATAGAAATTATATTTAATAAGTTGTCATCATCACCTTATTTTTTTTTTTTTTTGAGACAGAGTCTGGCTCTGTTGCCCTGGCTAGAGTGCCATGGCATCAGCCTAGCTCACAGCAACCTCAAACTCCTGGGCTCAAGTGATCCTTCTGCCTCAGCCTCCTGGGTAGCTGGGACTACAGGCATGCACCACCATGCCCGGCTAATTTTTTCTATATATATATATTTGTAATTGTCCAAATAATTTCTTTCTATTTTTAGTAGGACAGGGTCTCGCTCTTGCTCAGGCTGGTCTCGAACTCCTGACTTTGAGTGATCCACCCGCCTCGGCCTCCCAGAGTGCTAGGATTACAGGCGTGAGCCACCGCGCCCGGCCCATCACCTTCTTTTTTGCCGTATGTGCTTCATCTATTATTTTGCTGAAATATTTTAAAGCAAATATCAGACATTACGACATTTAACCCTTAACTATATGCTAGCCCTTATAAAAAATAAGAGCATTTTCTTACATAATTATAGAAAGCACCACTCCTTAATATTTTAAAAGAATGCATATTTACACTTCCTCAGCTGATCCCCAACCACGGCATTTTAGTGATTATCCTCACCACAGCCTTTCTTCGGTTACATTTAATTGCTTGCCTTTCTTCCCTACTACACTGTGAACTCCTTGAGGGCAAGGAAATCGCCTTACATATTTTTCTGTCCCTTCCTCCTTACAATACCTAGTGAGATTTCATGTAGTAGCTATCCAGTATACACTAGCTGGACTAACCCAATATGGACATGGTACTGATTCCTTATTGCTGCTCTATTGCAGATCTTCCTTCAAACTTTATTTTATTGAAAAATAGATCTTTGTGGTATCCAGGATAGAAATAGATATCTAATAAGTGAATGCTCAAAACCAATTAAAAATACTTCTGTAAAAGGATGAGCTGCCAAACATCATCCCCAAGTGATCGGCACAATGACTCTGCTATGCCACGTTAGGGTGGACCTGACATTACATGGTGCATTCTTCATGGAAGATGCCTTGTTTTTTTTTTGTAAGTACATTTTGGCATCCTTTAGGAGGATCTAAGCGATGCAGCGCATCATGTTGTGGACACAGTGCGTAGAGCGTGAGGTTCTGGCTGGGGGGCCTTGTAGCACTCCAGAGTTGCTAAGCATTTCTCAATCAACTTTTATAAAAATGGGAAAAGTAGGTCACGTCACAGAGGCAAGTTTATTTTTGTAGTTCACAGACTACATTTTCAGAGTCTTCACGTACCGGTTTCAGATGTGTGATTTTTGAAAGCAGAAATTATAATGGTAGTATTACTAACTTTCACTGTGGGTAGGCAACAATGGGCCGATTAGCTGGGCTACGACTTAGTGACTTAACGATTCCTCATACATCTCTGCTCTAAGGATGTGTGAATGCTGTGACCTTTTGATCACGCTTTCTTCTCATGCCCCTGAATTGATTGCAACAAAAGTCATATTCAACCAAACACACTCAACTTTTTGAAAGGAATCTTTTCTGAAAACTACTTTTTTCTTTTCTATTTTAAATTTATTTTTAATCATTTCCCCTGAATGACTGCTGCCGAACTATTATGATCCAAAATAAGCTGGTTGGCAGCAGAAGAGAAAAGAGCCCTGGACCAGCAATCGGGAAACCTGAGTTTTAGTGCTGCCCCTAACCATGTGACTTTGAGCAAGTCATGTCCCCTCTCAGGCACTGGGGGTCTTCATCCTCAAGAAAAGTACATTGCTCTAAAATTTAGAGTCTAAGTGATTTCCATTGCCCTTTTTGTCTCTCTGATTCTAAATGACTTTCAACAGTGCTTAAGAGTTATAGTGAGAGCAAATGGGATTTTTCAGAAAGAAAGCAAGTTTTTACTTAAGTGTATGTCCTTCAGTAAGATTTCATAGGAAGCACCCATAAAGGCTTATCTCTAAAGAAGGGATTTTCCCCCCTGGAATAACGACATTGCCAAATAAGAAGAGATGAGGTTTTTTTGGAGGGGAAAGATAGTGTTGTAATATGATATCCTGGTCCAGAAAAGTTTCTTTCAATCAAGGTATTTATCTAAAAGAGAGCACTCATTTATTAATGTATTGTGTAAATATTCACTGAGTACCTGCTATATGGCAGGCCCTGAACTAGGTTGTGAGATTACGGCTGTAAACAAGACAGAGTACTCATTCTCATAGGACTTACAATTTTGTAGGAGAGACAAAAATATACAAGATAGTTATAGACTGCTGTAAAGGAAATAATGAAAGGGTGTGCTCAACAGGTTGGCAGCCTACTTTGGTTATGGGAGGCAATGCAAGGCCTCTTGTAGAAGGTGGAGTTCACGCTGAGGTCTAAGGGATAAGAAGGAGTGGGACATACATGGAATCAGAGGAGAGCGTTTCAGAAATGTGGAAAGGTCCAGGATGGGAAACTGAAAAAGTGACAACTTGTCAGATGTCCAGAGAGAGTTAGGGTTTTAGACTAAGGTGTGCCAGTAGAAATGGAGAAAACCGAATAGATTTGAGACGTGGAGTTGAGATGGACTTGGTAATGGATTGAATGTGGGGAGTGAGGGATAAGGAGAAATTAAGGAAAATGCCTAGGTTTTTGGATTAAGCAACTGAGTGTCTAGTGTCATTTACTGAGATGGGGGACTATTAGGAAGGAATAGGGTTTTTTGGAGGGAAAAATCTAGAATTCTGTCTTGAATATACTGCATTTAAGGTACCATTGAGACATGCTAGGGAAGATGTCAAGTAGACAGTGCGACACAGAAACCTGGAACTCAGGATGGAGATCAGAGCTCCACCCAGGAATGGGGGAGTCATTGGTGTGAATAGGTGGCCTGTAGTGCATGAGACTGAGATCATCTTGGGCAGTGGTTCTCAATCCTGGCTGCACATTGGATCATGTGATGTGCTCTTAAAAAATAACTTTTCCCCAGGTCCCACTGTCAGAATTTCTGATTTAACTGAGCCGATGTGGGGCCTGGACATCCATATATTTCAAAGCTCCCTAGGACATTTTCTTATCCAGCCTGAGTGGAAGGAGCACTGCTGTAGGGAGAAAGTGCAGCTAGAGAAGAGCATCCAGGACTGAGCTTTCCATAGTGTGTCAATATAACACCAGTGTTTTCCATTCTTTATGCAGGATCTTCCTGCTCCTGCTTGGAACATCTACTCTTTGACCCTTTAGATGAGGTTTGGTCCTCCCTGTACCATGGCAGAGTACCCTGTCCTTAATTTAGTCAACGTGTCTTTTGTCTCCTGTGTTCTTGATTTCCGAAGGAATTGCCTGAGTGCTGAGGATTTAAGTACATTTCTTTCAACCCATCATTTGAGTGTTACCCTGATGTGGTTTAGTGATAGTGGGTGTTTGTCATGGTTGAAAGATGAAGAACCTGTTTGGCTTTTGCTCTTCAATGTACTGTAAGAATTTTGTTGTGGTTGTAGTGGTGGCTGTGAAGGGGCAGACATCTACAAGGGAAAATGCATATTTTTTTTCTGTATATGTGTGTGTGTATATATGCATACACCCAGGTAGACACACACACACACACACACACACACACACACAGATGTTCCCTTGAATAATCTAAGGCGCCTGTAGATACTTGGTAGTTCCCTTTGAAGATAATTTCCAAAAGGTCATCGAGCCTTTTAAAATTTCACCTGCTCTTAAATTTTTCGCATTTACCAAGTGTGAAAGCTATTCCAAGTCCTTTATTCTTGCCTACAACCTCCTATTACTCCCGAAAGCACTGGGCTAAGAGAAAATAAAAATGTATTCACACATGCACCCACTGAGCTCACGTCTTGCACAGTCTTTATGAAAACCTAATGCAAAGGCTGTAGAAAGCAGAGGCAAAGCTTATTAAATTTTCTGGTGACCCATGGCCCACATAAAGTTCCAGTGTATAAAGGAACCATGCAAGATCATGTAGCCCTCCCCTTAGTCCTCAGGGAACCTGCCATTCCAAAAATATGGCCTATTTAAAAAAATAACTTCCACGGACAGTTCCATAAGCTTTCTTGTTAATGTTTATAGCTGTATCAACACCACACCAATACTTTTGTGTGTGTGTATGAGGAACAGACTCCATGGATCTAACTGTGACAAGTACTGTATAATTCCCTAATTGTGAAACTAGTTAGATCCAGAAGGATGTACTGATGGAAGTTTGGTGAGTTAGGCTAGGGCCATTTGTTTAAGGTAAAGGATGAGTTACCAACTTTGTAATAGAATCCTGGCTGCTATGTTGAAAACCTGCCTTGGCACCTCACTGGGCTTAGTTAGTTCTTAGGTGTCTCACTGTGTATGATCTGGATATTTTCGGTCCTCCATAGCAGCCGGATGGGGAGGGAAGAGAAGGCTAGAATGCCAGCATTCATGGTGCCACGTGATGAGTGGAAAGCTCGGTTAACTGGGTCTAGGACCATAGCCTCGTCCAGGCTGAGCCCATCAAAAGCTGATGACCACAGTCTAGTTGTTCTGCCTGTGCAGGGCTTAATCACTTCATCTATGAACACTTGTCAGGGTCAAGGAGCTGTTTCGGGTCATCCCTAAAAGTCATTTAGTGCTAAAATCTATTTGTAATGTGGATAAAAAACCATAAGTGGTGAAAAAACAACCGTTTACAAACAGTGAATTTCCCTAGTTTTTTCCTGATTATTTTTCTCCTAGGTCTAATCCCTCTGTTATAGCAGATTCCCAAAACTTGCACTGGCAGGAAATAGGGTGGTGGGTGCATTTCAGTTAATGGGCCTAGTTGGAACATGTTTGACCGTGGAGACAGCTACACTCATATTACCAAGCCTTGGCTTCCTGTCTGTTTTCTTTGGGCTGGGTAGGCAATGAAAAAGGAGACAGGAAAATACATTTTGGGGCAAATAAAATAAGGAATTTGTCTTACGAAGACAGCTTATAGTTGGGAAATTCTAATGTTCAATTTAACCCTCTCCTGACACATTCCTCTTGTCCTGTATTAAGTGGAACATGAGGTGTTTGCAATATCCATAGAGTAGTGAAGAGCTCCCAGTTCTTGAAGGCTTTTAATAATTCTTCTTCAGTTTTTTTTTTCTTTTATAGATAATAATCCTATTTCCCTTGTTTTTTTCTTTAAAGGGCAGATTCTTAATCCAGTCATCATCTTAATAGCTCTTCTTTGAATCGGCTTCAGTCACTTAATAATTTTACTAAAATTTTGGGGCAACATTCTAGGGCCTCACTGGTACAGAACATGGAGGAAGGAACCCACAGTATATTTCTGTTTATGTGTTGGGCATTGTATTTTTCCACCACAGCACCGCTCTACAGATTTGTACTTAACTATATTGCACCCAGATTCAGAGGTTTTTCTCTTATACTTGTACCAAGACACTACTGTACTCCTTTGTTAAGAATGATCTGATGATTTTTAAGAAGTCTTAGTACTTTGGGTATATTTTAATTTTCATATATTTCTAATTGCAAAATTTTCTTAGGTTTTAGGCTTGAATATACTTGAACTAGAGAGACACAGAGTTCTTTTTTTCCCCAAATAACGGATTGTCATATTCACATGTTTACTCAGAGAGTATTTTTTAGTTTCTTTTGCAAAACCACAGTCGTAGTTTTAAAATAAAAAAGCATTCTCTCTGATTGAACGGAGTTTATTATATGCTTCCCAGCTTTGGCATATCACGAAATACCCAGATTCCACTTGAGAATTTGAATTTCCTTGCTTAACATTTCTGGGTTTTAAAAAAAAATTTTTTTTTTAAATCTCTTATAGGGATTCTAGTTTTGAGCTTTAATTTTTCAGAAAGGGTCTCAGTAAGGGATAGTTGTAACATTAAAAAAAGTCACTACAGTCATCGCGGGAATTTCTCTTTGACAAATGTGTTTGTGTTTCTGCCCCAACCTTGTGACATCAATATGTCTATCATGCATGGACTCCTGAACTTTCAGAGGAGGTTTCTTCCATCATGAAACAAGCAAACGCTCCCCGGTACACACTCACCTTTCCAGTTTTTTCACTGAGAGGGCAGAGGAGGTGCCTAGTGTATGGCCACAGAGTTGCCTCTGGGACCCTCAGCTCTCCATATACAGAACAGAGCTAGGAATGCTTGCGACCAGAGAATGCTCATAAAGCAATTTGAAATGGAAGGCATTATGTAGATGCATCGTTATAAATATCAGTATTGATAATTCCTTGGTTTAAACTCCCAGTATGTATGTTCACATATCTATTTAGCATGGTCAATTGTTCAGCTAATTAATATGCTTTTATTTTATGATTTGCTGTTTCCAGGGCACAGACAGAAGCTTGATGACTCTAAACCTAGTTTGTTCTCTGACCGCCTCAGTGATTTAGGGCGCATTCCTCATCCCAGTATGAGAGTAGGTGTCCCGCCTCAGAACCCACGGCCCTCCCTGAACTCTGCACCAAGTCCTTTTAATCCACAAGGACAGAGTCAGATTACAGGTAAGACAGACTCCTAGGTTTCACTTGCTCAGACGCTGGCAGGCTGGGGGTGAGGGGCTACCACATGAGATGTGTTCACCTGAGCACTCCTGGAGCTGTGAAACAGCTTGTTATTAAAGAATCAAGACTTGAAGATACTGATTTCTTTGATATTCAATAATTTTGGGATAAAATTTTGGGGGAAATTTCTACTAATGCTGTACTCTGCAGCAATGTCAGTCTACGCATTGGTGGAATGGTAACAACTATGCACTTTGGGAGAATGTTGTAAGTTTCTATATTGTATTCAGGTGGTGCAGGGGATAACATCACACCCTGTCTATTAGAAAATTAGTGTTACTGTCTCAGATTTGGGCTTAAGTTTCTTACATGTATAACTGTTCCATTAAGTTTTCTTGAAAATTGCCCAGGGCTAACAGGAAGCCTTGATTGGTAGTTATAAGGCAAGGTCAGCGAGTGGCTGATTGGGCAGACAGAATTCATTTCTGATTCACATTTAGCTCCAGTTCCTAATTCGATGACATTTCTCTTTATACATTCTAGTAAGCTGCTTCCTTTACCTTTCTTCTTAGACATTCACATCAGCATTACATTACAGAGTAATCATTCACATTTGATACATTAAGATCCCCGACTCTTTTCTTTTTGGCCCATTTTGCAAAAACAGATCTTATTTTAGGATAGTTTGATTGCTTTTAGGTTATGGTGACAAGAGAGTGTGTTAATTATTATAGATCTTTCATTTGCAGATCAAAAGTTTTGAGAACAGAAAGGAGCTTTACATGTCATTCAGTTGCTACCATTGGTGCAGGTAGACTACAATAGAGGGAAAATACGTCAAAATAAAACATACAGTAAACCCTCAACATGGATCTTTTTTAATGGTTAGATTTTTATTCATAGTGGTTAGGCTCCAGTGTCCTTAATGGTCTTAAAACATAACTGTTTATAAACTTAAATGACCTTCCTGACCTTCTCCTCTGCCCATATTATTTAAAGTATTTTTAGATATTTTTACTTAGAGTAGTTTCACTTTCTGTGGGTATATGTATATTAGTCTGAATATATGGATTTACGTGAGTATATATTTAAAAAATAATATAGCATTATAAAAATAAAATACGTAAACACTGAAGAGAACCAGATATCTGCATCAAGGAAGAAGATTAGAGCTCTGTGAAGGGTGGCCATTTTTAGTCCATATAAAACTTTAAATGTTGACATGTGGGAATCAAAAGGTTAATGTGATCACCAGACACGTCCTTGATAAAAATGCAGGAGTAAAATTCACACTAACGTGAATTTGAAGCTTGTAGCTATGGTTACTGCATTTAAATTAGTGAACTTTGGATTATTGATTAAGGTTCATAATAGCTTTCTTTTGTCTTTATATAGCCCTTAGATTCCGTGTGTGTGTGTGTGTGTGTGTGTGTGTGTGTGTGTATTTGTTTGTAGAAGTGTGTGTGTGTATGCGTGTGTGTATATGATTCGTAATGGACTTACGATGACTAGTAAAATATATAGATATATGTTTTATGATTTGGCAACCACTGGCTTTTATAAATGTTTCATTTCTATATCGTAATCTTTAACTTTGCTAATTAAGTTATGTTAATAACTAATGCTTTAAAAAAATGGCCTTTGGAACCTGCTTGTTGCTAGATTCACTTAAGAATATGCTTCTCTCAAGGTTTTGTCCTTAAATCTAAAGAGGAGATCATAAGATAGATCCGGAGGACATTTTAGAACCTAAACCTACCTTAACTATCATGAAACCAAAGGCTGGAAAAATCGTGAAGAGGATCTACATTTTAGCAGCATCCCCGCCCACCAGGTGTAAGTGCAGAGAGTGAAGCTCTGAGCAGGTGTGGGGCGAGTTGATTCCAGAAGAGCATCTAAGCAGATCAGGAGTGCGGTCCTCCACAGACCTGGCTCTCGTCCGAGCGTCAGCTTCTCTTTACTGTCTTCCCTGTTGGGAGGCTCAGGAAAGTTAAACTTCTTGTCTGCAGTTGCACAGCAAGTTAGTGGCAGTGAATGTATTCACTGAATATATTTCTGAAATATATATGCACTGAAAATATAAAACAAGTTTGTTTCTAGGTACTGATAGCTTCTTGGAATTTTTAGAGGAATATTAGCTCTTTGGGGATTATTGTACTAGTAGAATTGATTTATAATCAATCATTGTCATTGTCTTCTTCTTTTTGGTTTTTAAACATCCACAAAGCATTGGACCCAACAACTTTTCTAAAATATTCTAAATTTGCATATGTACACATATGTTACGTGCCACCCCTACCCACTCTTGGCCATTTGAGCTTTCTTTAAATGCTCCCACATTGTTAGTGAGATAACACAAGTATCTGCCTGTAACCAAGGATGTTCAGAGTTCTACCATGACTCAAAGTTTCAGGAAAACCCAAGAACACCTGGAGCAGCAACAATGTGAAAGTGAATTGAATAGATTTAATTTTTAACATCTCTGGATCGATTTTCTTGTTCAGTCAATAAAGTATGGTTTAAGGCCTATCACACATAGATAATTGGGTCTTAGGTAATATGGGGGAGAGAAGAAAAGTGCTGCCCTTGAGTTAAAGTCTAGTTGAAGCGATAGTTATCCTTCCCAGCGCTCACATACCACATCCTGTGCCCCAGACTGTAATGTTCCTTGAGTACACATTCTTTTCTTTGTACCGCTTTACTTAGGCTATTCCACCTATGGTAGTCTCTGCTGACAAGATTCCACCCATTTTTTGAGGTTACTTCCTCAAGAAACAGTCTTGGAACCTTCATCCAAAGGCTGCATATCCATCCTCTAAGCTTTAGTTGAGATTGCCTTGTTTTATATTAATAGCCTCTTTGTATTTTTCCCCTTCTACCCTGCTAGATTGTAAATTATTTGAGGGATTTATTACAGGGATTTATTTTCTTTTGTGACTAGCACAGTGGTAGTGTCTCATTGAATGTTGAATTAATGAAAGTTCAGATGAGAAGAAATCATTGTGAGAAGGACTGGGATATCATGCCTTTCTTATTAGCATTAACTCTTCTTTCTAATTTTCTATCCCAGAGTACCATTGCTCCCTGGTGATGAACAATACAGCTTAAGTCACATTTTAATAAAACACGCACGTAGTTATACCATTTGGTTTTATTCCAGTTTAGGAGCTACATAATTGCATAATTAAATTTAAATTTTTGAGCCTTGCCTGTAATGGATTTTGTAACTTCTTTGCAATATACCACATCTGCATTTTAGTTCATGTAATCCTTTGGACACAGATGTTCGTAACAGGAAGGGTCCAGTTACCTCTCATTGGCTTGGCATTCTTGGTATCTCAAGCTTTTACCCCAAAACTGGAGATAATGGTCATGGTTGTATAGTCACCACTAGTTCTCCTGCTTGCCAACATAAAAGTCAGAAGACTTCTTCAGACTCCCAGAAGAGCGAAATGAAATTACAAATCATAAATAGAGGAAGTCATGAGCATTTAGTGTTTCACAATTAGCCTTCTCCAGTATCTCTTGCAGTTCCTAGGGCCAAAGGTTCTAGCCATGTGGTGGGCTGACATCTGTGTAGTGCATGTCTGGTGGTGACACCCTGTGGGTTTTTAAGTGGCGATGTTCAGCCTGAGAGCCCAGGACCTCCCCACACCTTCCTGAGGAAGTTGCTTCCTTTAGACCCGTTTTTATCATTCACACATCTGCTGCCTGTCCCTGGGTTCCAGGAAACACCTATTGTGTCACAGATGTTCACTTCTTTTGATTCAGAATGTGGTGATAGCAGTAGAGTAAGGATAGGATGTTGGGAGATCTCTCTCAAGATAATCACTGTTTTAAACTCAGTGTCCTCTAGATGGTCAGCTATACCTAAAAAAGTTATGCTGATCAGGGCCTTGGGTTTGGTAGGTTGGGACACTCTTCTCACTTTTGGGGTGGGGCATGTACTGCTATTCTCTTATTCATTCATTCAAAAAATACTTACTGAGTGCTTACTATCTGCCAGGCATTAATTCAAGTGAACAAGAGAGACATGGTTTCTGCTCACAAGGAGCTTACATTTTAGTGAAAGATATAGTCAATAAATGGGTAAATATGCATACATAATCTCAGATAATGATAAGTGCCGTGAGAAAAAGAAATAGGGTAATCAATAGAGAGCAGTCTGGGGAGGGAAGGAGCTAATTTTGATTGGAAAGTTGGAAAAGGGTTCTTTGAAGAGCTTTGGAGATCTGTGAGGAACAACATTTCAGACAGTGGGAGACTCATGTGAAGGGAATGATAAAGAAAGGCAGACAGGGGCTAGATCATGAAGAGTCCTGAAGGCCATGATAAGGAGCTTGGGTTTTGTTCTCATTGCAGTGGGGTGCTGTTGGAGGATGTGAAGCAAGGGAATGACATTATCTAATTTACATGTTTAAATACAATCTGTTTGGATGCTGTGTGAAGAATGGACCATAAGTGGGCAAAGACAGAAGCAGGGTTTTATGTTCAGGCAGCTACTGCAATAGGCCGACAGAGTTAAAGATGGTAGCAATGGAGATGGAAGGACATTGAATTCCTCCCTTTCCTTCCTTCCTTCCTTCCTTC